>JARSSU010015543.1:0-36303 GCA_029619165.1 Eurosta solidaginis | reverse complement strand
ATCAGAAGATTTTCTGAAAAAATCACTTTGAATCGGAGCTATATATAGTATATATCCCTTACAACCGATCGTTCAGATAGAAAGGTTTTTGGAAAATTCTCCCTTAATTTCCAATATAAAAACGTTAAACTTGGTGATATTTATTCTAATATATTAAGAAGATTTCATGAAAAAATCATTTCGATCGGAGCTATATATAATATATATCCATACAACCGATCGTTCAGATAGGAAGATTTTTAGCCATTTCTCCCTTAATGTCCAATATAAAAACGTGAAACTTGGCGATATATATTCTAATATGTCATAAAAGATTTCCTGTAAAAATCATTTCGATCGGAGCTATATATAATATATATCCCATACACCGATTGTTCAGATAAGGGGGGGTTTTTGCCATTTTTATTTTATATTTATCTTAAAAATCCTTTAGGTATGTACATCTGTTCACTATCAGCCCCATTCATGAAAGGTATGAGTCTTCGGCACAGCCGAAGACAGTCCCGTCCTTACTTGTTTTTATTTGCTAAAAATATTATGTAAAAATAAAATTTAAATCATAAACAAAAACTCGCCAAACTCACTAATTTTGTTTGTAAAATTGTTTTTGTATTTTGGAGTTCCGATAAAGTTTCGTCAGTTTTTCAGTTTATAAGAAATGATAATCAAAAATAAATTTTTTTCAGTAATTTACGAAAAAGAAAAAGAAACACGAAATCCGTGCAGTGCTTTTTGGAACTATTTTTTTATCGTCCAGAATGAGGTAAGACGAAGAAAATAACAAATAGAAAGAGCAAAAACAGCACAAAAAATATTTTGCAAATTTTTGTACTAAATTTTCTGGACCTTTTGAAATCCCATCACAAACAATTTCTTCTCATTCTGTAACATCGTTTAGTGTATGAGTTATAGATGGATAGAGTAGTGAGAAAAACGGCCAAAAGGCATGGACCTTTGGACACTTCAAATACCCCTAAGGTCAGTTGGCCTTATGAACAGGGGACCAGTCAAAATCACGGCATATGCCGATGAAGTTTCAATCATCATTAGCGGCCGGTGTTTACCACAATTAACCCTTTGATGGAATAGGCGTTTCGAGATATGCATGTCTGGGCATCTGGAGTCAGGTACAGAAAAAACGTTTAACATTCAAAAAATCATAAGTCGGAATCAACGAATTTGGCTAATGGGCATTTAGCCAAGTTGAAATATATGCTGTTTGCTCAGTATAGAAAAGATAGGCAAAAAATAAGCGTGAAATATTATTTTTGAAAAAATTCATAAATTTTTACTAAATACTAAAAATAAACCATATGCTATTGTTTATAAATTTAAACAAAATTAAAAGTAATAGCGAACATTTCAAAGAAAAAATCACGAGATTCCGTTAATTTTTGACAAAGCAATTGTATGCTGATATGCATATAGGGGAAAAATGTTTAATATTAAAAAATTCATATCTCGAAAACAACGAATTTTGGCTAATAGGCATTTAGCCAAGTTGAAACATAAACTGTTCACTCAATATAGCAAACGTTTAAACAAAATAGAAAGATGATAAAAAAATTTTAAGGACTACCTTTATATAAATGGACCAAAAAAGAAGGAAATTTTTACTTTAATACAGACATAGTCTTTTTGAATTTTAACTAAAAAACTTTAACAATAGCTCTTGTAAAAGAATTTTGGAATTTGAAACTACAAAGGTGAAACGCAATTTTTCAATATAAGTCAAACCATGTACTTGGGATTAACTAATTGATTATTTAAAATTTAAACACGCGCTCTACTTTATAATTTTAAATCCCAAATTCTTTTACAAGAGATGTGAGGACCAAATATAAACCATTAATTTGGTCCACACAAAACCACCGCCCCCACAACACAGGATCAGTAACACATGACAACGCAACACAAATAAAACTACATAAGAACACGATCAGCAACATAGCCAACACGACACGAAATACAAACAAGTCTCTGAAATATCACTAGCGCAATAAGTTGCCGCAACACTTCACAGCAACACCGTAACCATGGCAACGCAACGAACTAAGCTAGCAACATCAAGAAAGGGTAACACAACAAGACAGCAGGCAGTCAGCACGCGGTTGTGGTTGCGCCCGAAGCTACTATTGGGAGCGTTCTGGAAAGCATATCGGTTTTGACCATTGCAAGCCAGTGCGGTTTATAGGAGGAAGGCATGGACTAAGAATTGTGGGTAAGCTGGTTTTGACCACTCTAACGACGCTTTAGCCCACGCTCGCTCTCTCGTAAGCAAACTTCCTCCACAGCATCGTGATCTCGCGCTCAACCCAACGTCAACCGTGGCAAGAAGTACGTCGGCATCCGCAGTAGAAGTGAATCGAAGTGAAACCCCACAACGTCACTGTACCGAGGCTAACGGATCACACCTAACGGGATGCGATGTTGTGATTGTTACCCGAGCAGCAATTGAAGGCATCTGAAAGGCGTATCGGTTTTGACCATCGCAAGACAGTTCCCTTCATAGGAGAAAGCCGTGGGCTGAGGATTGTGGGTAAGCTGGTTTTGACCGCTCTACAACGCCTTAGACCACGCTCCCTCCCTGCTAAACGAAGACCCACAGCATCACGAGTCCGCGCACCACCGCCGTAAGCCTCGGCAGAAATAGCCTACAGCAGAGTCACGCAAACATACGACGTTGGCCGCAGCAGAATTACACGAGCATACGACGTTGGCCACAGCGGAGTCACGCAAACATACCACGTTGGCCACAGCAGATTCACGCAAACATACGACGTTGGCCCCAGCAGAATTACACGAGCATATGACGTTGGCCACAGCAGAGTTACGCTAACATACGACGTTGCCGCAGCAGAGATACGCAAGCATACGGCGTTGGCCGCGGCAGAATCACGCAAAATACGACGCTGGCCGCAGCAGAGTTACACGAGCATACGACGTCGACCACAGCAAAGTCACGCTAACATCAAATATTATCGAAAATAAAGATGTTGCAGGTGCAAACTTCGGTGGAAAGCAGCGGAGCGTAAAAATTCTAGTAGGTCACTTTCACCACACCAAAAACTTTAACACAATTTTTAACATAATTTAAGCACAGAAATACACTGATTGGAGTTTTTGAGAGTAAAAGTTAAAATTCTGAACACATTACCTGAATAAAAAGTGTACAAATAATTATTAAATAACAAATACAGACAGTGGTAGTTAACAAATTCTGCTGTGGTTAGTGGTGAATGTGACCTACTAGAAGTTTTGTGAAGCACACACACGATTTTACGTCCCTGCAACATCTTTATTATCTATAATCTTTGCTAACATACGACAGTGGCCGCAGCAGAGCGGCACAAACATACGATGTCAACCATACCGTTACCCCACCACTAATCATATAGCAGCATGATGATGTGAATTATACACACACATCTTTCTATACATTTTATGTTATAGTTTAAGGAGTTAAGCATAAAGTGAATTTTTATATGAAAACATTTGCAAGGTGCCACGAAACACAAATTATTGTAAGCGAACCTTGAACAAGGCGAGTATACCCAGCACTTATTGAAGAAGCACCGGGGCAGGGAAAAACTTCGTTATAGAGCTATTGTCACAATTTTTTAGTCATAATTCAACAAAATTATGTCTGTATTAAAATTGCCTTCTATTTTTTGGTCCATTTATATAAAGGTAGTCCTTAAAATTTTTTTTCATCTTTTTATTTTCAATTGTTTTAGTACCGCCTACAGAAAGGCAATTGCAACTTTGATTAGTAATTTAAGTAATTCCTAAGTGAAAATTCTTATCTTTATTTATTTGCTCAAAGTAGCAAGATTTAAGAGAATTAGTGGAATTTTCGATGACAAGACTGGCGAAACGCCAGAATTCCTCTTCGCATCATAACAAGAGAATTCCCCCTCGTTTGTTAGCTACTTAATTTGCACAGCTGAAAATCGTGGTGAAATTCGCAACAGTCAGGAGGCTAGTCATGAAAGTATGGCCTAATCTTCTAATAGTTCGACTTGTGCGTTATGTAGCTCAAATCTTTTGATCAAACATTGCACTGTCACAGAGTTTTAAACTATATTTCGGATTTCAAGTCTCTAGGTAGCCGGGAAGTTAGTTAAAAATGGATTGAAAGATTCCCAAATTAAAATTAATTTTCCTAATATCTCGATCCATGCGCCACCTAGCAGATTTTTTGTGATAAAATATTGCATTGTCATCGGGTTCTGACTTACGGCTCAAGCTTCATATCTCCAGCTCACCGGAAGCTACTCAAAAATCGATTGCAAGATTCCCCTCGTTTTTCAAGGATTTATAGTTATCTCACTTAGCGCACCACCTAGCGGAATTCTGTTTTCTGTAAATTGTATTGCCACCGGGTGTCAAACTATGTGCTAAGTTACAACTGTCTAGGTAACCGGGAAGTTAATTAAAAATGGATTGAAATATTCCAAATTAAAAATTAATTTTCCTAATATCTCGTTCCATGCGCCACCTAGCGACATTTTTTGGATTAAATATTGCATTGTCACCGGGGTTTGACTTACGGCTCAAGTTTCAAGTCTCTAGCTCACCGGAAGTTACTTAAAAATCGATCGCAAGATTCCCTGCGTTTTTTCAGGGATTTCCGTTTATCTCGAATCGTCTTCCACCTGGAGGCATTTTGTTTTTCACGAATTACAGTGCCGTCGACTCGCAAACTATGTGGTAAGTTTCAAGTCTCTGGATCACCGAGAAGTTAGTTAGAAGTCGATGGCAAAATTTCCATTTCAAAATTAATTTTCTGTATATCTCGATCCGTGCGCCACCTAGCGGATTTTTTTCACTTGCATTGTAATGTCTCCCAGATCTGAACTATGTTCTAAGTATCAAGTATCTAGCTCAACGGGAAGTTACCGAAAAAGACTTTTCCGTGGGTCAAAATTCGTATGGAAATGAGGGGACAAACATGAAAGGGACTTAATATAAAGGTAATCTTATATATAAATAGACAAGATGAAAAAATGTGGAACCCTTTTCTGCTAAACTATAATTCTAAGGTATATAAATTATATATGTCTTGAAAGGAAATTTTGAGCTGCACAGTTATCCATAAATAAAAAAATTTTGAAAAATCATTTTAATATAAAAAATTTAACATAGAAGTCACACCACTACACATGCACTTATTCATACTATAGACACGCTGTGTGTGTGTACTTGCTTTTTGTGTACTATGCTGAATCGTGAGCATGGCCGAGGAGTTGTTTGTACACAATAAAAATTAAACAAAAATACATAGATGATCATGCATCAAGTCTATTTCTTTTCTTTCCTTTGCTTTCCTTTCTTTTCCAGTCTATTCTTTTATTTTCCATTCCTTTGTTTTCTTTTCTTTGCTTTCCTTTCCTATCCTTTCTTTTCCTTTCCTTTCCTTTCCTCCTTTCTTTCCTTTCCTTTCCTTTCCTTTTCCTTTTTTCCTTTTTTCTTTCATTTCTTTCTTCTTTCTTTCTTTCATCTTTTCTATTCTTTCTTTTCTTTTCTTTTCTTTTCTTTCTTTTCTTTTCTTTCTTTTCATTTTCTTTTCTTTTATTTCTTTCTTTCCTTACCTTTTCTTCATTTTCCTTTTCTTTTACTTTCATTTCTCTTCCATTCATATTCCTTCCTTTCCTTTCCTTCTGTTTCTTTTCCTTTCCTTTCTTTCCATTCCATTCCTTTCCTTTCCTTTCCATTCCTCTACTTTCTTTTCTTTCATTTCTTTTATTTTCATTTCCCTTCCATTGATTTTCCTTCCTTTCCTTTCCTGTCCTTTCCTTTCCTGTGGTTGAATTTCATCCACTGGGCGAACTCTAATAAAATAATAAAAAGGTAATAAAAAATAACCTTTTTTGAAATATTAATTTTTGAAAAAAGTATGACTTTGAAAGTATGACTTATGAAATACTAAAAAATATTTTTTTAAACTATATGCTATTGTTTATAAATTTAGATAGAAGTAAATGTAATAAGGAACATTTCAAAAAAAAATTATGAGAATCGGTTAATATTTGACAAAGTAATTGACAGTTGAAAAAATAGGTGAATAAAATATCGCTTGAATTTATGGAATTCAATTGCCGATAAATCTGATTTGTATGAGGCAAAAAAAAACGTGTTTCATTATTTTGACCAAAGAACAGCCTATTAAAATTGCATCTAAATCGAAAATCATGTCCTCCGCGGACCAGGTGTCTTGAAATGGAATGAGCCATAAGATTATGTGCAAACCTTTCTTACTTAGACTGTCAAAGTTGCTTATATCCCTAAAGAGAGAAGACTTACGGCTCACGATTCCTTCAATATAAATAATTGAATTTTTCAAAAGTAAATATTTTTTTCCTTGGTTATACGGATAAATTTCTTAAAAATTGAGAAAATTTTACAGTCGAGTAAAAAAATTACTGTAACCATTTAAAATTTTACGTTGGACAATTTCTTATGGTATAGATTAGGTCAGGTTAAGAGGGCGTGCGGGGGTATTACACTTCCACTCGGAAACATTTTTGTCCATTATGAGTGCCCTCAGTAAGTACAGGCGGCACACTCGTTTAACACCATTACCTCCTAGTGGTCCTCAGCGAACCATTTGCTTTCCCTGATGAACCCAAGAAGGTTCGTCCACCTTCCCAACCACTGCCCGGCTGTCGAAGAACCGTGAGCCCATCTATATTGCTTCTAATGAGATCTAAAGTGTGGCTCAATACGGTTATAACTTTAATTGAATTTGCGGCTATATCAAGTGGTCATACAAGCGTTGACTTTAAGTTACCCCTCCAAGGAAAACTCCGCCTTGGGCCCTCTTGTATATGCCTCTGTGCAAAGAGTAAACACTTATTTTAACTCTTCTGTTACATCAAAAAAACTTTATACATGTTTTATTAAGCTCTATGTAAATCGGCTTAAAGCTTTTTAAGCTGAATCTTGCCTTTTAGGAGGAATTTTGTTTAATACATTAAGTCATGAAAGGATATTCCAAAATTTGTTCCCTATCAAGAGATATCAGAAAAACAAAGCAAAAATGGTCTCCAAATGACCTTAATAGGTTCATATGATTCATGTTAGCGATACCGTGTCTGATACGCTCAAGTATCATATATGAGCAACCTTAGATATACCTTACACTACGGAAATTACTTAAACGTGGTGAGTTATTCCTGTTTTTCGTACGGGACGTGGCTGTATAGGCTTTTCAAACAGTAAACTTAAAAAAAATTAGGTTATTTTCAAATACTTCCTAAAAATTTGTCAAAATTCGTCAATTTTTTGTTGTTGTTTTTGTATATATTCTTTTTTACTATTACGCCTTCGATAACGTTAATCATCGTATTCTACTATCGAAATTACATTGTTTTGGTTTCCACTCTGTGAAATGGATTAAATCATATCTCTCCAACTGTAATTGTACCGTGGTAGTTGATGGTATGACCTCATATCCCTTCATAGCTTCTTCAGGCGTTCCTCAGGGAACAAAGTTCCGCTAGGTGGAATGGTAATTGAGATAGCTACGAATCCCTGAAAACCGAGGGGAATCTTGCGATCGATTTTTGAGTAACTTACAGATGAACTAGAGACTTGAAACTTGTGCCGTGGGTCAGAACCCGGTGACAATGCAACATTTGATCAAAAAAAATTCGCTAGGTGGCATGCGGATCGAGATAGTAAGAAAACAAATTTTAATTTGGGAATATTTCAATCCATTTTTAACTAACTTCCCGGTTACCTAGAGACTTGAAACTTGGCACTTAGTTAGAGGCCTGGTGACAATACAACTTGTAGAAAACAAAGTTCCGCTAGGTGGCGCGCTAGTCAAGATAACTGCAAATCCTTTAAAAACGGGGGGAATCTTGCGATCGCTTTTCGAGTAACTTTCCGATGAGCTAGACACATGAAACTTTGGTCGTAAGTCAGAACCGGGTAACAATGCAATATTTTATTCAAAAAAATTACGCTAGGTGGCGCATGGATCGAGATATTGAGAAAACTAGTTTTAAATTGGGAAGCTTGCAATCGACTTTTAACTAACTTCCTGGATATCTAGAGACTTGAAACCCGAAATATAGTTTTAAAACGCGGTGACAGTGCAATGTTTGATCAAAAAATGTGCGCTGCGTAACGCAAAAGTCGAACTATTTAGAAGATTAGGCCATACCTTTATGGCTAGCCTCCTGAGTGTTGCAGGTGTTGTAGAATTCCACCTCGTTGAAGGCCTCAATGCATCGATGCACATCCTTGCATACTTTTAAGCGTACGCGACTTTCACCGCGAGTCTTTTAGACTTTCAAGCGTATGCGAATTTCATTCATTCTCTTGTTATGATACGAGGTGGAATTCTGTTGTTTTCGCCAGTGTTGTCAGCGAAAATTCCACTAATTCTATTAAATCTTGCTATTTTGAACAAATAAATAAAGATAAGAATTTTCACTTAGGAAATTACTTAAATTACTAATAAAAGTTGCAATTGCCTTTTTGTAGGCAGAACTACTTGTAGCTTTAAATCCCAAAATTCTTTTACTAGAGCTATTGTTAAAGTTTTTTAGTCAAAATTCAACAAGACTATGTCTGTATTAAATTAAAATTGCCTTCTATTTTTTGGTCCATTTATATAAAGGTAGTCCTTAAAATTTTTTTTTCATCTTTTTATTTATAAATGCTAGCTGTTTTGAATCTTCACAATTCTTGCTATATGCAGATGATATGAAGATTTTCAACACGATTATTTGCTCCTCCGACTTTAGGCTTTCGTTCCCCGATGCAGTTCTCATTTCACTGACCCATATACTTTAAATCACTATACACAACTCTGGTACGTTCGAGATTGGAATATGCCATATTTGTTTGGCGACCGTTTTATGCTTGTCATACTTATCGTCTTGAAAGAACTCAAAAAGTATTTATTAAGTACGCTCTACGTCCTCTTCATTTTGATCTTTCTTTTCCTTCCTATGAATCCAGATGTTTGCTTATCAGTCTTTAGATTTTGAACTGCAGTAGAACTTTTCCCTCTCTAGTATTTTATTTATTTAATACGTTGGGCTGTTGATTATCCCTACCTTTTAGAACGTATTTTCTTTGCTAATGCACATACAATATAATGCGTACTTTTTTGTGGGATTGGCAAGAACTAACTATTTTGCAAATGCTGCTCTTTCCAGAGCTCTTAAAGAGTTTGAATTGCTCTCAAATTCTTCAGTTTTAGATTTCTCCTAAATGAAAATACTTTTAAACTGTTACTTAATCAAATTAATTATGCGTAAGTTAGTAAATTAGGCGTAAGTCTGTAAGAAATGTAACAATTCAAAATGAGTAGATAAATAAATAAATAGCTTATACTTTCAATATTTTTTCCAACGTAATCGAATCTTGAAAAAATCTTTGACCGTGGAGCACTTCACGGATATTGTTATGTGGAACAGGGAACTTGTTAACATAACAGAAGGATTAAAGTTACAATAATTAATCTCATTAAACCACATATCGTGGGTTTCATACAAAGGTATAAATTAGGTCTTGCTAGCGAGGTAAAAAGGGTTCTAAGTTTCTAAGCCACATAATATAAAGGTTTAAAAATTTGTTTAATTGAAATTCTTTTAAATGCCATGGGTATTATTATGTTTTCTTTGCATATGAATTATTAAATATGTATATAATTTATTATAATCACAAAAACGCAATGTGTGTGTTTCAAATTAAAATAAAATAATTAAAAAAAAATGTTAAGTAAAACGGTTTTATTGAAAACAACACCTACATGAAATAATAATAATACGAAAAGCTAGAAATAATTAGGTAGGTCCTAGGTACTAGTCATCACACTCCTTATCAATCTAGGGCGTTGATCAGACAATTAAATAAAAGCGTTGGGCGCGTGAAATTTCTAAAAATGTGAGGCGTAGCATAACCTGATTAAGGTTCATGTAAATATTGTTTTCAATAAAATCGTTTAACTTAAAATTTTTTTTTAATTATTTTATTTTCAAGTTTTTATTCTTTATTTAATTGCATATTATTTCTCAATCTATTTAGTTCATTTAGTGACTCATTATTACAAGGACTCTTTCCTGACAATTTGTTACAACCTAAGTCCTCAATACATAATCCTTCCAAAGACTTTACTCGACTCTGCGCCACGTATGCTTGTCCCTCCTCCAACTCCAAAATATTTTGATGTCACTTCTACTGGACTGTATGCAATATTTGTTCCAAATATGAGCCAAATCAGGCATCATAGGTCGCTTTCTATTCATGTATGTATTATGATTTCCAAATATGGATCGGACCACAAATACGATTTTTGTGAA
Organism: Eurosta solidaginis; assembly: GCA_029619165.1. Lineage (NCBI taxonomy): Eukaryota > Metazoa > Arthropoda > Insecta > Diptera > Tephritidae > Eurosta > Eurosta solidaginis. The sequence continues at coordinate 25,981 of JARSSU010015543.1, read as the reverse complement.
TATCTCGATCCTTGCGCCACCTAGGGGCGATTTTTTTGATAGGTCGCTTTCTATTCATGTATGTATTATGTGTTCCAAAATGAGCCAAATCGGACCACAAATACGATATTTTGTGAATATCTCGATCCATGCGCCACCTAGCGGCGATTTTTTTCACAGGTCGATTTCTATTCTTGCATGTATTATGTGTTCCAAATAGAGCCAAATCGGACCGCAGATGCGAATTTTGCGAATAACTCGATCCATGCGCCACCTAGCGGCGAGTTTTTTCAACAGGTCGATTTCTATTCTTGCGTGAATTATGTGTTCCAAAGATGAGCCAAATCGGACCACAAATGCGAATTTTGCGAATATCTCGATCCTTGCGGCCACCCAGTGGCGATTTTTTTTCACAGGTCGATTTCTATTCTTGCATGTATCATTTGTTCCAAATATGAGCCAAATCGGACCACAATTTTGCGAATATCTCGATCCTTGCGCCACCTAGCGGCGGTTTTTTTCTTATTATTGCATTGTCATCGGGTTCTGAATTATATTCAAGCTTGTAGCTTATCGGGAAGTTACTTAAATTTCAATTACAATATTCGTTCACAACTGCCGTGCGGCCGTGCATGCGGCCGTGTAGCCTGTCAACTCAAGCTTAATAAAACCGTTTAAAAAGAAAAAAAACACATTTTCCAGTTCTAAAGCTATTGAACACGTGGAATGGCAAAGCAAATTCAACAAAGCTTGCTCTCCTCCGCTTCTTCTTCTTCAATTCATGGTCATAGAATATATGCTAATCATCTTTACCCTTCATGGTTTAACCACCTTTTTTTTTCAGGAAAAATAAAACTACTCCATTTCCTTAAACAACTGTACAAATACAAGACGTTTGTACAACTGTCTCACAATTTTGGCAAATACTTAATTTCGCTTCTTCACCAATTATTTGACCTCTAAATATTACTATAAAAACGATGATACTAAATCATCAAATTCATTTTATCACAAGTAACTTCATTAGTTAATACAACATGCAAATGCACGGTTCTCTCACGCTGATATTCGTTATCAGTAGCGTTTTTAGCTTGTCGAGGGCAGAAGAACGTATTGTTGGCGGTACAGTAACACAAATAGCAAGTTCACCATATATAGTTTCGATGAGCAACAACGGTGTTTATTATTGCGCTGGCACCTTACTCTCAATGCAACATCTGATAACAGCAGCAAATTGTGTTGTTGGTGTACCGATTGCGCAGATTCTTGTGAAAGCTGGACGCACTAATCTAAACGAAACTGGTCGTCAAAGTCGTCGTGTTATACAAAGTTTTTATCCAAAAACTTACAATGCAAAAACTAGATTCATGGATATTGGTGGTATGAAGATGCAAATTCCATTTAATCCTACACAAAGAGTAGGTTTTGCGCCACGTTGTAGTTCATCATTGGCAGTTGGTACACAATTGCGTGTAAGTGGTTGGGGTTCAACGAATGAAGGCAGTACAACAAGCGTAGCCAATTTGCAATCAGTTAGTGTACCAATTGTAAATTTGCAAAATTGTGCAAATCAATATCAAACAGTGATGATTGGTATTCCAACAACATCATTATGCGCCGGTAATGGAAATGGTGATGCATGCAGTTTGGATACCGGTGGTCCTGGTATTGTGAATGGTCAGTTGTGCGCTGTTGTATCGTTCGGCTTTGGCTGCAATCGACCAAATTTCCCTGGTGTCTACACTAATCTTATGAACGCAGAAGTGCAGAGATTCGTTACTAATTTCCTTGCTTTATAATTGTAAATAATTTAAAATATTCAAATCAGGTATATAAGTAAAGATGATAATGTGAAGATGTGTTTAAATTAACATAAATAAAAATAAAAATAAAATTTTGCAAAAGAAAGTGCAGTTGTACGATTTATTGAAGTTATCGCTATCTGCTCACTATAACCGTTAAAACTGTTATTGCCGTCCAACGAGGCGCGCCAGTCGCTCTTTCGCTATGCTAACTGACAACAATTGGCAGCAACAAGGTAGTTTAAATCATTTCCCACCTGGTCCTTCCAGCAAATTGGAGGCTCCTTTCTTCACTTGCTTCCATAGGCTAGTTCCGATAAAAATACTTTCTTGGCCGGACCATCATCTTTCATTCGCATAACATGACCTAGCCAGGTTAGCCGCTGCGTTTTAATTCGCTGCACTATGTTGATGTTTGCGTAAGGCTCGTACAGCACATTATTAAGGCTTCTCCGCTATTCGCGATCTCCAACGTATGGGTGTTCGAAAATCTTTCGAAGAAAGGTTTATCCTAAAAACTCATAGACCATGAGTTTCTGCACCATATAGCAGGACGGGTACGATAACTGATTTGTAAAGCATGATTTTCGTTTGCCGAGATAGGGCTTTGGTTTAGAGAACATATAAAGCTGGCGTGAGAATTTTCCATAACATGTTAAAAAGAGGCGTGACCTCCAAGTACTCATGAATTTCGATTACAACTCGCTCAGGGCTTGAAGTTAAACTACAAATTATGTAATTTTATCAGAAATAAAAATTTTGAGAACATCTTTGCCAGCTTCTTATATGTAGGTAACAATCAATACCAATTTATTATTTCGTTATAATTGGCTTATTAACGAAATACAACCATAATCGTCTAACTGTCAGTTTGCTATCGGCTTGTTATCGCCAAGTCATCTTCTTTTTGTTGATCTTATAAGCATGTAAGCTTCTTACCAACGGGCAATAGCTGTGTCATCGTGTTTAGATTGATGTTTAATCGGTATTTATAGGTTTTTGTGTCATAAAACCGAAGAGTCGTCGTTAACAAATTGATAACATACCGATAACAAACTGGTAATACTACGGTACATAATTGACAACTTAGGGATATGAAATTGATACAATTGTGATACAAAATCGATATATCTTCGAAAAGAATTCGATAACACATCTATTAGAAAATTGTAACTTTCCGATCAGAAAACCAGATAACATATCGATAACTATGTGATAATATTCCGATAGCTTTTCTACTACAAATCAATACATTTTTCGATAACAAATCGATACGTTTTTGATGATATATCGATAATTATGAGATATTAAATCAATAGATTTTCGATAACAAAACAATAACCTCAGTTGTCGTTAGCAAATCTATGCCTCTTCGATAACAAACCTAAAAAAATATCCTGTTTTCCTTGCTTTGGCTGTGCGATTTCGATGATTGATTTGCTGTCCGATTTTGCTCATATGAACCATATCTACCCCGTAAGTTGCAGCGACTACACTACGCTTCCAATCGATATTCCACCACGCGGCATACCAGTACCACATACGCCTACACTGACATTCTGTTTTCCCCCATACCGTGAGCAAACACTTTTACGCTTAAAAAAAAATAGACCAAGGAAAAGGTAGAAGCAGAAAAAGAAAAGAAGATATGAGGATAGAATGAGTGATCTCTAGACATGTACTGCTGAAGTTTGCTGATCTTTGAGGTGATTTGAAAAATTGTGAGTAGAAAAGATTGATCTTCCAATAAGTATGCCAAAGTGAGTAGAACGGCGAGCAGAGTTGATTTTGCCATGTACTTCTGTACATGCGGCTGCTTTTCTCATGATTGACAATAAACTGGTTTTAACTATTATTGATACCTTTATGAAGTTTGTCACAGTTAGGTACGAGGATACCCCTGGGAACTGTAAGGCTGATCTCTCGGCTCTGGGAACGTTGGGATTTCGCTGGCCATTCGCTCTCCGCTTGGCAATAGGGAACTGCCTAATGAGAGCACATGCGGTGCACCTTAATATACTAGACACTCCCGGCTGTGTTAGCTGTATAGGATGCGAAAAGGAAGAATCATTAACTTACTTCATGCTCGCTGTCCAGCCTTTGCGAGAAAGAGGGGAAACAATCAAGCGCCTTTTTTGCTCGTGCCCTGCGCTTGCAAGAATAAGACTCCAGCTATTACGAGTGGCACAGCAATCAAATATAGAAGCGGCAAGTAGCTAGTAGGTTCTACAAAGCTTTAGGCCCCTGGCTTCTGATAGAGTTTTTCATTTGGGTCGTTGAGCAAACTTTTGGTTACATTATGTACTCATTTAGTCTATGTGAGGTCCTTACGGACCAGCTAGATACATCTAACGTAATTCGAAGATCGTTCAATATAATTCATTGTTTTGTCTTGGTAATTTTGAAATATTCTCCTTCAGGCATTACTACTTATCCCCTAAAATCATTGATTATTTCATTATGGCTACTAACTTCCTCGATAATATTCACAAAAGGTATAAGGTTTTGGCCTCAGTCAAAGGCAGGCCATTCTTACTTGTCTGTAATTGAAACACATTCGCATACACATAGGCTTAATTTAATTGAATGTGTTTTTGCAGGGCACACGATAACCACCAATATTTTGTCATCCTCGAATTATCAATATAGAACTTCACGGATTGTTGAAAAGCACGAGTTTTCAATTCCTTTTTCTCGTTTTTGTAGGTGGTTAGCCATAGCTCAGAGACTATAGGAAGTCCTTCCCGTAGTCGGTTTGCTTACTTTTGAGAGGACCAAAAAGACAATAAATAAAGCTCTCAATTAGCCAAAAGTAGGGCGCAAAAACAATGCCATTGTACTCAATTTCATGTAATTACGGGGATTCTATTTTTGAACAGGCGAACTTCGTCGCGTTTATTTCGCGCCGGCAGGGCATTGCGTTTTAAACTGTAGTCAGAAGATTTGCTGGTTCAGCTACCTTTGTTTTAGGCTTATCGGCTCTAGACCAACACCCGAAAAATATTAAAATGACAGTTTTATATACAAATTCCTTAAAAAAATGCCTAAATGTAGTTGTTTACACAACTGTTTAACAAATATGATAAATTTTATCAACTTTTTTTCCTATGTATAACGGTATAAAAGCATTGAAAATAAATTCATTTTATCACAAGTAACTTCATTAGTTAAGACAGCAGCATGCAAGTACACGGTTCTCTCACGCTGATATTCGTTATCAGCAGCGTTTTTGGTTTGTCGACGGCACAAGATCGCATTGTCGACGGTAATATTACACAAATCGCAAATAGTCCTTTTGTAGTTTCAATCACCAACAGCGGTGTATATTATTGCGCTGGTGCCATACTTTCATTGCAGCATGTTATTACAGCAGCGCGATGTATTGTTGGTGTGCCAATCAGACAGATCCTTGTCAAAGCTGGACGTACTAATTTAAATGAGGATGGTCGTCAAAGTCGTAGAGTACAACAAATGTTTTATCCACAAAATTATGATCAAACTACAAGATTCATGGATATTGGTGGTATGAAGTTGCAAATACCATTTAATCCTACACCAAGAGTAGGCATTGTACCAAGCTGTAATACGGTAATGTCGCCAGGTAGACAAATGACTATATACGGCTGGGGTTCGTTGAGTGAAGAGAGTACAACAAATGTACCCAATTTGCACTCAGTCACTGTACCAGTTGTAAATTGGACAAACTGCTCAAGTCAATATCAAACAATAAATATTGCTATAACAAGAACATCTGTGTGTGCTGGTGATGGCAATGGTGATTCATGCAGTTTAGATACCGGTGGTCCTGGTATTGTGAATGGTCAACTGTGTGGTGTGGTGTCGTTCGGCTTTGGTTGCAATCGGCCCGATTTTCCTGGTGTCTACACTAATCTTAATAACGAAAGAGTGAAGCGATTTGTAAGGAATGTTCTTAATAAATAAATTTTAAAATAGTAAATTTGAATTAAACGAAGTCATAAATTTATTTATTTTAGAAAATACATATATATAAAAGTTTCATTCCCTGTGACCTAAGCTAAATGAATTAAAGTTTTAAAAAAGTTAGGATGAAAAAGTGAGGACAATGCTGAATTCGGACATGCTGCCAAAATATAGACAAAGTTGTTTTTTAGTGATATTTATGCAGCTGCTTCATAAATTTGGATATCAGTAAATTTTCAACTAAGCACATGTTAGGGGTGTTTTAATAATTAAATTTAGGTGCGGTTTTTTATATATATTTTTCTTCCAATTAATTAAGTCATTACGCATTTTGTCTTATTTTTAGACATTTTTTCTTGAATGTACTATATTTCAAATGTCTAGATCCTACTATGACAAGCCGAAGAATTTGCTTTAAGCGCGGTATTCACATCGCAAGAATTGAAAAATTCCATAAAAAAATAAGGAACGAAGGGTGTAACCGAACATTACACACTCAGCTGAGAACTTAGCTGCGTTTGTTTCGAAGGTTTTCGTAGATGGTTTGTAAGTTGTTTTTAATTCCATATCACATACGTTTGGGAAATATCGACCAAATTGTAGACCAAGGGTGACGCTTTTTGAAACGATTTTCCTTCATCATTTGTCAAATAAGGGAAAATCACCATATAGGGAAATGAACCTAGGTTAACCCTGGAATGTGTTTGTATGACGTTGGTATCAAATGAAGGGTATTAAAGAGTATTTTAAAAGGGAGTGCGCCTTAGTTCTATAGGTGGACGCCTTTTCGAGATATCGCCATAAAAGTGGACCAAGGTTGACTCTAGAATGTCTTTGTATGATATGGGTATCAAATTAAAGGTATTAATGAGGATTTTAAAAGGGAGTTGTAGTAGTTGTATATGTGAAGGCGTTTTCGAGATATCGACCAAAATGTGGCCCAGGGTAACCCAGAACATCATCTGTCGGGTACCGCTAATTTATTTATATATGTAATACCATGAACAGTATTCCTGTCATGATTCCAAGGGCTTTTGATTTTGCCCTACAGCACTTTATCATTTTCTTCTACTTAATATGGTAGGTGTCACACCCATTTTACAAAGTTGTATCTAAATTTATTTTTCGCGTCAAAAAACGAATCCAATTACTATGTTTCATCTCTTTTTTGGTATTTGGTATAGAATTATAGTATTTTTTTCATTTTTCGATATCGAAAAGTGGGCGTAGTCATAGTCGGATTTCGGCCATTTTTTATACCAAGATAATGTGAGTTCAGATAAGTACGTGAACTAAGTTAGTAAAGATATACTGACGCTTGCTCAAGTTATCGTGTTAACGGCGGAGCGGAAGGGCAGACGGTCGACTGTGTATAAAAACTGGGCGTGGCTTCAACTGATTTCGCCCATTTTCACAGAAAACAGTTATCGTCATAGCTATGCCCTTACCAAATTCACAAGGATTGGTACATTTTTGTTCGACTTATGGCATTAAAAGTGTTTAGGCAAATTAAATGAAAAAGGGCGGGGCCACGCCTATTTTGAAATTTTCTTTTATTTTTGTATTTTGTTGCACCGGATCGTTACTGGAGTTGAATGTTGACATAATTATTATTATAATTTATATTCTGTAAAAATATTCCATTTTTTGTTAAAATTTGACTTAAGCAATTTTTTTTAATTGTGGGCGTGTTTGTCATCCGATTTTGCTAATTTTTATGTAGAACACAAATGGTAACACGAGTAACGTACCATCGTTATATCTTCAACGCCTGCCAAATTACAGCTTGCAAATCTTTTAAATTACCTTCTTTTAAAAGTGGGTTGTGCCACGCCCATTATTCAAAACTTTACTAATTTTCTATTCTGCGTCATAAGTTCAACCTACCTACCAAGTTTCATCGCTTTATCCGTCTTTGGTAATGCATTACCGCACTTTTTCGGTTTTTCGAAATTTTCGATACCGAAAAAGTGGGCGTGGTTATAGTCCGATTTCTTTCATTTTAAATAGCGATCTGAGATGAGTGTCCAGGAGCTTACAAACCAAATTTCATTAAGATACTCAAAATTTACTCAAGTTATCGTGCTTATGGACAAACAGGCGGACGGACGGACGAACATGGCTAAATGAATTTCTTTTTTCGCCCAGATAATTTTGATATATAGAAGTCTATATCTATCTCGATTAGTTTATGCCGTTACGGAATACCGTTATGCGAACAAACTTGATATACTCTGTGAGTTCGCCTCAGCTGAGTATAAAAAATACAACAAAAATCATACACAGCCTAGAACAGGTAAAGGCCTTTGGAATTTGGCAACAGAGCCTTCAAGATCGAGCTTTATTGCCAAATTTCTAACAAAAGGAAGGCATTACTCCATAGAGAATACCCTATTGTCAACTTCGAAAACTGAAGAATGACCCATAGTCTTATAGCACCCTCTTACATATCCCAAATTATCCCCTGTGGGACCCCCTTTGCCACAGGGGATAATTTGGGATATGTAAGAATTAAAGTATTTGCAGTATCTAGATCGAAATTGTGCCAGAGTGACACCCGTCTCCCTGTGAAATCTGCTTTCCTTTCACTGCTAGTTTTTTGCATAAGACTCCGAGAATGGAATTCATCGGGCATAAATTCGTTCTTCTACGTACTGAGTGGATTCAGGTGAGTCGTTTGTGTTGGATCGGTGAGCATGGTGAGCCGCTCTTCATAGTAAACCTCCCATTGCTCAGAAATTCCATCCCTGGGATTATCCCCTCATGTAAGCTTGAAAGTTCTGAAACCAGTAAGCTAAATAAATATCAGGGGGCCTACTCTGTATTGCGATGCGAAAGGCAGTGCGATGCGAAAATAAATTGCGATGCGAAAGGTAATTGGAACTCTGTAGCGCTATCGCATCGCTAACAATGTCGCTTTTTTATTTTTCGCAAATTTTTTGCTTGAGTATGCATCACTGACCAAACTCAAAGAAAGAGAACAAAAGAAACAAGGCGATTACAATTTCGGCAAACGATTAATTTTTGTTGAACAAATTAAAAAAAGGATTCTGTAGCATTATGGAACGACTTAAATGAAGAAAGGATTGATTTATATGAAGAAATCCTCCCAATTCAGAAATTGAACTGGAAGAAGTGAACGTGATAAATACAGAAAACGTGGAAAATCATAGAATGGGAAATATTGCTAGTTGTATCAGAGAACAAATAAAAAATGACATGATTTCAAATAGAAATGCTTTATAAAAAAGTGGTTTCGATTTAATTGTTATTTATTTATGCATTTTAAGTCCACTAGGATTACAAATCGTTGCTTTTGTGTTTGTTTTGTTTTTGAGTTGTCCTATATATTTTTAAATGAATATAAAGATATCAATTTAAAAAATCATCAATTAATACTTACATATTTGAACAATGCGAATGCCTATTACTTGTAGCAAGAAAAATGCATTCGCTTTCGCTTTACAGAGTGCCGGCAATGCGAAAAGGGAGAAAATTTGCGAATGGGCAAAATGTGAATGCGAAAGTCAAAATATATTTATATTTATTTATATTTATATTTTATTTATTTATACATGCGAATGTCAAGATACAGAGTACCGATTTTGCGATTTCGCGTATTTTTTCTTTCGCATCGCAATACAGAGTAGGCCCCCAGCTCAATATGCCTATTCAGTTGGCCAATAGGATTTGCTCATGGTCACGTTACTGGTTGGGCCGCTTGTATTTTCGAAGATTGTTCCTTTCGCCAGCATGGTTAGACTATGGGTCGCCTGTTCGACTTTTAGCTAAATTTTGCCTTCCTCAGCACGTGTTTGTCACTTCCTCGATCGACTAGGATTCATTTGTTTTGATCAAAATGATACCCATTAAAAGTCCGTCGTAGATGCGACTGAAAAGAGCTCCTTTATACATCGTCCGGTGTGGGCAGATCATGGTTTGTAGTATCAGAATGTAAATTATACTGAGTTTTGCTTTAAAAAAGATTTGTTTTTAATTTTGTTCATCATAGAACATAAAAGAAAATAAATTTTAATAAATAGGTATAAAAGATTTATTTTAATTGGGGTCTTAGGGCCGTTTTCACCAACGCTAACTGGCAGTTTATTTGACAGATAACCGGACGATTTCTGGTAAATAAACTGTCAGTCAGCGCTAACCGAATATGGTGAAAACGACCCCTAATAGTATTTCTTTACTAAGATGTAAAACTTAAAACAATACATACATACATATCGCTCATTTGCTGCAACATCGTCATAACTCAAAAAACACAATCTTCCAGGAGAGCCATTCAAAATTTTAACTGCCATTTGTTGCGCATATAAAGGCATATTTTCATTTTTATAACACGTCCTAAATTTTTAACTGACTAAAGTCATGTTTTTTGAGTTACGACGACGTTGCAGCAAATGAGCGATATTTATATGACGCAGGATTATCCATTTTTATAAATTTCGCTAGTTTGACACGCGCTGTTATCTTTCGTTACTCAAATCCAAAACTTAATGGATTATTTTTATACTCAGTTGAGCAGAGCTCACAGAGTGTATTAGCTTTGATTGGATAACGGTTGGTTGTACAGGTATAAATCGAGATAGATATAGACTTCCATATATCAAAATCATCAGTATCGAAAAAAAATTTGATTGAGCCATGTCCGTCCGTCCGCCCGTCCGTCCGTCTGTCCGTTAACACGATAACTTGAGTAATTTTTGAGGTATCTTGATGAAATTTGGTATGTAGGTTCCTGGGCACTCATCTCAGATCGCTATTTAAAATGAACTTTTCCTATATGGTGATTTTCCCTTATTTTGTCCCCAAAGCTCTCAGCTGAGTATGTAATGTTCGGTTACACCCGAATTTAGCCTTCCATACTTGATTATTTCTCCAATATTTTTCACAATTTCTATTTCATATCCATAACTATTTTCAACGTATTCTAATAAGTACATTTTACCCATGGCTCAACTATACATAGTTGGCTCATCTGTAAAGCAACAAAATATGAAAATATGTCTGCTCAAATTGTCAAAATCTGCGTATTATGCGAATGTAATAGAAACGTCAATTGTTGTGTCCAGCATTGCAACATTGTAGTCAACAAACATGAATTTATACTAAAGTTTATTTAGTATGCGAAACTTTAAAATCGATGTGCAACTTATTTATTAATCACAACCCATCACCACGCCATTAAATAAAAGAACCCTGAAGGTGCACCCACAATCTGTTTGGGATACTAACTTACCACCAAAGACGTGGCAAGGCGGTAGATGAACGTTGGGTTTTATTTTTATTTATTTATCCGATGGCGGTCAATGGAATATGTATGTAAGCTAATTTAAGAACCAAGGCCAAAGAAATGCTTTCTCGAGACTATAGTTTTGAGGAGAGCATGCCCATGAATGCCATATTAAAAGGCAAGCTTCGTGAATACGAGAAAAATCGCCCACGGAGGAAGAGCTTTTACATAAGATTGAAGAAATGATGGGAAGTATATATAAAGTAGTTGGCATCTATTTGAGTAGTCTATATGGCCGTTTTACCAGTGAGTATTATGATAAAACCAGGTTTTGTCTAGGTAATGACCCACGCCCGTTTAGTCTTTATGCTCAAACGTATACAGTCGATTTTCTTGGCAACGTTGCGAGTAGCCGTCAAGTACTATACAATAATCAACGCGTCGAGAAATTATTACAGCTTGTAGCAGCAAGCCTAAAAGCTGGTGAAGCCGTTTGGTGTGGTTGTGAAGTTAGCAAACCCTTTGTATCAAAGCAGGGCTTTATAATGTTTGAATGTTCATGTAAGTTCAAGTCAACATGGAATACACTCAAACACTTTTGTCGAAAGCGGATAGACTTATATTTAGAAAATCAGCAATGACTCACGCTACATTATCCAATTCTGTATCGGTTGATGAAAATGGTGACGTGAAAAAACCGCGCATAGAAAATTCATGATGCGAAGATTGTGGTGAAAAATTCGCAAACATAATACATACATATATATAAAATAGTTTGTGTACGATTTTCAAGTTATGCGAAATAAATTACTGCAATTCTATTCTATTCTATAAATGTATATTCACGTAGAGGAAATCTTTATTGGGTAATTCTATATGATATCATGATAGATAGATAATTTATTGAGGATTGCACTGCGAGCGTTTTTGTATTGTGCCCTCATTTCCTTCACAGTACCTGCGTCACATTCCAGGAGAATATGGTCCGCCGTCTCCGCTGATCGACTACAAATCGGAATGTGTTATTCGATGGTATGCCCAGTTTCTACATGTGGCTGTTCAGTCTACAATGTCCTGTAAGAATAGCTGTTAGGATCTTAGTCTATATTTCGAAAGGCCTATTATTGCCCTATAGCGAGTTATGCTATAACCTCCCAACAGTAACTTAGGTTGTCGCAAACCTGGCATATTGCGCAGGTGTTCTTCTCTCTTTTCCCTCTCTTCTAATAATAAGATGGACCAATGGGTCGTGCCGTGGCTGCCTCTCTGGCCAGGTTGTCCGCCTGCTCATTACCCTCAACTCCCCTGTCACCTGGAACTCAGGCCAATAGTACTACGTTGTGTGCTCCTAATTGGTCCAGCTTTTCGACGCACTCAAGGACCAGTGCGGACTTCAGTTCGAACGCCGATATTGCCTTGAGTGCGGCCTGACTGTCATTGAGTATGGCGATTGTTTCACGACAGTATGACAGTCTTAATACACGTCACAGACGCAAAATTTTTATTTATGTTTTTATATTCGCTAATCTGACTCCAAAACGCCGCTTTCGACACCCTTCCCGATATTTTTGGATGTGTATTAGGAGTGGCATGCTGTCGTATAGAATTACCCTTTATTGGAAAGGCAAATTCAGTTTCCGCGTGGGGCTAGATATTGTACGTGAGAGTTTTGATATGTACATTTTGTGTAAATTGTATGAATTATTATGTAAATTGTATTTAAAAACTCTCGGTTACTGAATCTAGCCCAGCACATTCTTTCTTTTACTTATGTAAATACATATGTATGTTGGTTTATTTATTAACATAAATTTTAGATATATTCACATATACCAATTACACGCTTAATATTGCTTAAAATTAAAATATTGGGTATGCCTTGACCTGCTTCGTAATCCGTGACGACTTTTTGTTTCTCGCAGATTTTAGTGGCGAAATCATTTCACTGAGTCCCTTTGCTTGGCGACGTTGTATAATTATTTTGCCAACTTCAATCGAAATCTCATCATGCTTTAGTTCGTCAGTCTCACGATCCAATTTTGTAATAATCTTTGTGGTTATATGCTGCTTATTAATACCAACACCATAATTTTTTGTTCGCCTGAGCTGCCGCTTACGTAGCACGGTAACTATGTCCCAATCAAACATTTTTCTTATTATTTCTTCAACTGCTGGGTTTTGCTGGGTTCCATACTTCGCGGCGTTTAAAATCTTTTTTTATATTACAATTGCTAAGTTGTAAACATTAAAATTGTAAATGAATTTATCAAATTTCCAAAACACAGCCACGTCAAAAACTTAAATGAAAACAACAGCTTTTTGGTTGTTTTTGTAACCTTTGTTTACGTTTTGAATTCTCTAATTTCCTTTTGACAATCCCTTCGACCATGCAATGACATAAATAAAATCAGCTGATGAGATGAGCCAACCATATAATTGAACCATGATTTTACCACAGTATATTTTATAACAAGTAGATTTTCGAACAAGTACATTTTCTAAAAAATAGATTTTCTAACAAGTATATTTTCTAGCAAGTAGATTTTACTACAGTGGATTTTAACACAGTGCGCGCCACCCTAACCAAGCATCATATTAATGCTCTAAATTTATAATAGGATCCGATATATACATTTTACAAAAACTTAACTCTTCTTGCCTATATATTTGCAAAATCTTCTATAAACTTTATTGTATGCACGCTGTCTAAAATTTCGTGTTCAATTGAAACTATGGCTAAATTATTAAGTCTCTGATGGAGCATTGTTGATCTTAAATAATTTTTTATAATGTTTAATTTTGAAAAGGATCGTTCACCAGATGCAACTGAAACCGGCAGTGTAAGTAATATTAAGCGCTATTGCTCTGTTCGGAAATGTAGAAATTAGGTTATTCGAATAAAGATATTGCAATATGGTTTTTGGATCATTAGACTGATTTTCTGCAAAATGTATATTTAATGCAACAATTTCCTTAAAGAGATCAACACCGTCAATGTCTGAATCACCACTTGAATCATCCTTTAGCTTCAGATTTAAATCTTTACAATGTTTCATTAGCTCATCATTGGAGTAATTAAATAAATTATTGTTAAAAAGCCAAATACGTCAGTAAATGTTTGTAACTCCTCGAATCTTTCCTTTACAGAAGTTTTTGCTTGATCTAAGATTCTAAAAAAAACTCTACTTTATTTTAATTTTGGGGTCCATGATTACTTCATCATTCTGCTCATATTGAAATTTAGTTGGTTTTTTCTTGGGCGAATGGTATTTACTGGTGGAAAATCTGGTTCAACATTAAGTTCTTGAGCCACTTTGAAGGCTTATGCTAGACCAATTTGAAAGTGTTCATCCGTGCGATATTCTGTGAACTTAGCAATCAATTTTATTATAAGATTTGAGAAGATTTGAGTATTCATTGTGGGACACTGCATCATTTTACTCAAAGCATTAATTTCGTTTAAAATTTCGAACCGAATTACTACCGAGCAAATAAATCTACAATTTTGAATATTAAGAGCAAGCGAATGAGCTGTATGAGAAATATTGCAATCCCATTCCGAATAATTACCAGAAATTTCCAGCAAGGCGTCAAATATTTTTTCGAGGTGGTACCTGAAGGGCAGTTTCGTGTGTTATATTTGCTGCATCGTTCACTACCAAATTAAGGCTATGAGCCGAGCATGGGACATAAAATTCGCGGTTATTGATTTGCAAAATTTTTTGTTGTAGTCCATTGTATTTTCCACGCATATTAGAACCGTTATCATAACATTGACAGCGTAGGTTATGAATGTTGAGATTTAATTGTGAAAATTAGGCCAAAACAAAATGGAATAAACCTTCACCTGTGGAGCTGGTGATCGCACAGGAACCAGCGAAATTTTCACATATCTCAACATTATTGGTTTTGCGATTTATCAGAACATGCCCCAGTACAACTGTAATTTGTTCCCTCTGACTTGCATCTGGTGTGCAGTCCAATATAATTGAGACATATTTTGATTCTCTAACGTTGTTCAATATATATTTTTTTATAGTCGTACCGAGCATATCAATTATTTCATTCTGAATTTGATATCCTAAATAGTGAGTCATACGACCTGAATCTAATTTTGAGGATTGAATTATGTGAATATGTTCCCATATTACTGTATCAAAGGATGCTATCATTTCGATTGCTTTTAGAAAATTTCCCTTATCAGGTTCATATAATATTTTTGACAATCCCCGGAAAGCCAGGCACTGTCTAGATAAAAACTTGATAACAGCTATGATTCTTTCTAGGACGTCGCACCATTGTTTTTTTTTCGATTCTAATAGTCGCAGTTGCATTTGATTTACAGTAGCTTTATTTTTTAACATGTTCAATTGTACCCACGATTTTACATTTCACATGGTAAGCGCTTGTTTCATATTTTTTCAAGGTTAATGATAACTGCTGCCGATCAGAAAAACTACTAATAGATTTACCAAATATTTTACAACAAAAACAATAGACAGAATCTTTTGAAGTGGGGTAAACAAGCCATTCTCGTATAACTTTTTCTCCTTTGGCAAGATTTCTATAATAGTAATTGTCTGTGATATTTCTTCCATCGTCCTTTAGATGAAAGTTGTAGTTTGACACCTGTATGGACCCACGACTAACTAAAATATTTACAAGATCATTAGAAATAATTTCAGGCCACAAGCCGGGATTATCACCACAATCTAAATTGCTACAAATTACAGATGATGACGGCAAATTGCTTACAGGTTCCTCAGAAGTACTTTTTCCGGTTTCACTGTACTCTCCTTCTGAAGAACATACATCTGTTTGTCCAGATACGTCCATAACTTCTTGATTTAAAGCTGCGTCTGTTAAGGCTTCGTCAACATTTTCTTGATATTCCGTTTCTTTATTTTCTGGCTTATTTAAAAATGTATTTAAGGAAGCCGCCAATTTCTCCTTCTGTCCCTAATTTTCTCGTTTTAAATTAAAGGATTTAACTTAGTTTTGTGTCAGCAATATAATCAAAGATATTTTTGAAAGCGAAAATATAAGTAGTGTAAGTAAAAAACATAATTTTAAAGAATTGTAATTTTTTTATTGCAAGTAAAACGGATTTAATACTAATATTATGTATTAAGGGCATATAATAATGAAATATGGTACCCAGTGCAGGTAAAATCGCAACTTATGACAGAAAAAGACAAATTCCAAAGGGTCGTTCTTTTTTATTTGTATATCGTATAAGTAACTTTGGCACCATAGGTTAGAAATGAATTTCGAGTCCGGCCAACCGATGCCTCTCCAATATTGTTTAGTAGTTTTCAACGCATAAATGAATAGCATATGCAATTGTAATTTCTTATTACGGAAAATATAATTTCTTGATCAGATCCAGCCGATTCTATTTAGGTTGTAATCGCGTGTGGTTTAGTATCTATTAATATGTAAACATTTGTACGTTAAGCAATCGATAGTTGATTGCAGGCGAACTATTAGATAACCCCCAAATTTGAGGATAGCAATTGCAATATGGTAATTAAAGATTTTTTTTGTTGAGATGCTCTCACGAACAATCTCGTACGATTTTCATCCCAGCAATAGACGCGCACTTGTTTCTCCCATCTCCAAAAAAACATACTCTAGATTCGAATCACGCATAGGCAGATAAAGCCCTTACCCTCGACCTTACCCACCAAAACATTTTAGATGCTAAAAGCTATCTAAATTTTTAAAATGAAAAAGATATAGATAAATACTTCGGAGAAGAATTACGGTAGCCCCCCAAGCACATAAGAGAGTATAATTACGACCAATAACAGAAATTTATGCGTGATAGAGCTACTCTGAATTAATCTCATATTACAGCGTGCATTAATTAGGATACACTCTAGTGGCCACGCAGGATGAAGCAGTCATAGTACTGACAGTATCAGAAGCCCCCGATGCATTGCAGAAAAGATTCTAGACGTCTATCTTCTAACTCTCAGCTTCCTTTCCGCTTAAGTTTTTGATAAGCCACAGGACGGTTCGATAAGTAAGCTACACCAGTAGAAAGTCAACTATAAATAAAGGTCAGATACCGGCAGTGGAACAGTGATCCACTTTGCACAGGCTATTAACGAATATTTATTGCCGAACACACTGGCGGATCACGTATCAGTGCTGACTTCGCAGCCGAGCGCATATGCAGTAAAAGTTCGGCCGGAGCCTCCCTGACACTACATTTAAGAGGTGCATAAGATCCCATGATCCCCCCACCCCTCGGGCATGAGAACATTTAATAGATACAATTATGTGATGTCCCAATCCATCTACGATTTACATATACTCTAGCCAGAACTATTGTTTTTATTTAAAACTAATTTTTATGAACTGACCTGTTACGCTGGCTGAATGTTTAAAATCAATATACAGCGTCTAGAAAGAGTCATAAGGGCCTGAACCGCTTTATAAAAAAATTAAACCTGTCTGTTTAAAAAGAATGGATGGAGTCCATAGAGTTTGCCATAATTAAATATTGTAGAATATTTGTAACTTCAGCCAAAAAAAATATTTTTAAAAAAAAAATTTGCGAGGCTCGAAATTCATTTCCAACACATCTGTTCGCAAAGTACTTACGATAAACAAATAAAAAAAGAACGACCCCTTTGGAAATTGTCTTTCCTCCTGCCATAAGTTGCCGATTTACCTGCACTGCGCCGTACCATCATTTCATCTATTATCATGCCCTATAAATACATAATATAAAGTAATTAAATCCGTTTTATTTGCAATAAAAAATTACAATTCTTTAAGAAATTTATGTTTTTACTTACATTACTTATATTTTCGCTTTCATAAAATCTCTTTTGATTATATTGCGGACACAAATCTAAGTTAAATCCTTTAATTTAAACGAGAAAATTAATGGGACAGAAAACGAAAGAAATGGCGGCCTGTTTCTTAAAACATTTTTAAATAAGCAAGGAAAATCACAAAAGAGACGGAATATACAAGAAAATGGTGACGAAGCCTTAACAGACGCAGCTTTAAATCAAGAAGCTTATGGACGTATTGGGCACAAAAAGATGGATGTCTTCAGAAGGAGAGTACCAGTGGAAACCGGAAAAAGTACTTTGCAGGAACCTGTAAGCAATTTTGCCCATCATAATTCCTTGATAATTCTGTAGCAATTAGATTGTGGTGATAATGCCCGGCTTGTGGCCTGAAATTATTTCTTAATGATCTTGCATAAAATATTGTAGTTAGTCGTGGGTCATACAGGTGTTTCAAATACAACTCTTCTTAAAGCGACGATGGAAGAAATATCACAGAACAATTACCCTATTATTAGAAACTCTTGCCAAAGCGAGAAAAAGTTTATACGAGAATGGCTTGGTTTACCACTTTCAAAAGAGAAGATTCTGTCGATTAGTTTGTGTGGTATCTGTAAAATAATTTGGTTAAATACTATTAGTGAGTTTTCTGATCGGCAGAAAACAGTTATCATTAACCTGAAAAAATATGAAACGCAAGCGCTTACCATGTTGAAATGTAAATATAGGGGGTACAATTGAACATGTTAATAAAAGAAAGCTACTGTAAAATCAAATGCAACTGCGACTATTAGAATCGAAAAAAAAAACAAAAACAATGGTCGAGTCCTAGGGAAAGAAGAGAATCATAGCTGTTATTCAAGTTTTTATCTAGACAGTGCTGGCTTTCCGGGGAGATCTGTCAAAAAAGAGTATATGAACCTGATAAGGGAAATTTTCTAAAGCAACGAAATGAATAGAATCCTTGGAAATTACGGTATAACCTAGGGAACATATTCACAATTCAATCCTCAAAAATAGATTCAGGTCGTAGACTCGACTATTTAGGATATCAAATTCAGAATGAAATAATTTATGCTTTTTTTTTTTTTTTTTTTTTTTTACTCGGACGGACTATAAAAAAATATATATTTGACAAACGTTTAGCGAATCAAAATATGTCCTCAATTATAGTGAGACATGCACACAGATGCAAGTACAGAGGCGAACAAATTACAGTTGTGTACCTGGGGCATGTCTTCTGATAAAATCGCAAAACCAATAATGTTTGTAGATATAGTGAAAATTCGCTGGTGTGTTGGTTGTGCGATCACCAGCTCCACACGTTGAAGGTTATTTGCATATTTGTTTTGGCCTTAATTGTTGCACAATATTAAATCGTCAAATTACTAACGCCTACGCTGTCAATGTTATTGATAAGACCCGGTTCCTTCAATATGGTGGAAAATACAATGAGACTACAACAAAAAATTTGCCAAATCCAATAACCGCGCAATTTTATGTCCCCATGCCTTCGGAACTGAAAGCCTTAATTGGAGAGTAGGAACGATGCAGCAAATATAACACACGCGGAAACTGCCCGTGTCAGGTACCACCTCGAAAAAATCATTTGACGCATTGATGGAAATTTTCTGGTAATTATTCGGAATGGATTGACGCTCAATTATTTCTTTTTATTCATTACAGCTCATTCGCTTGCTCTTTAATATTAAAAATTGTAGATTATTTGCTCGGTAGTAAATTCGGTTCGAAATGTTAAACGAAATAATGGTTTTGAGAGTAAATGATGCAGTGTCCCACATGAATACTTCAAATCTTCTCAAATCGCATACATAAAAATTGATTGCTAAGTGTTCACAGATATCGAACGGATGAACACTTTCAAATTGGGGTTATAAGCAGAAGCCGCAAAGTTGGCTCAATGAACGTTTAAAGTTGAACAAGATTTCTTCCGACCAGTAAATACCATTCGCCCAAGGAAAAAAACCAACCATAAATTTCAATCTATGAGCAGAATGAGATGAAGTAATCATGGGACGCCCCAAAATTAAAAATTAAAGTAGAGTTTTTTTTGAGAATCTTAGATTTCAAGCAAAAACTTCTGTAAAGGAAAAGATTCGAGGAGTACAAACATTTAGTATGACGTATTGTGGCTTTTTAAACAATAACTCATTTAAATTACTCCAATGGACGAGCTAATGAAAAACATTGTAAAGATTTAAATATCTGAAGCTAAAGGATGAGTTCAAGTGGGTGATTCAGCGACGATTGACGGGTCGATCTCTTTAGAAAATTGTTGCCATAAATATACATTTGCAGAAAATCAGTCTAATGATCCAAAAACCATTTATTGCCAATATTCTTTATTCGGAATAAAAGCCTAATTTCTACATTTCCAGTAACAGAGCAATAGCGCTTAATATACTTACACTGCCAGGTTTCAGTTGCATACTGGTGAACGATCCTTTTCAAAAGTTAAATCCATTATTAAAAAAATTATTAAGATCAACAGATGCTCCATCAGAGACGTAATAATTTAGCCGTTTAGTTTCTACTTTGCAACACGAAATTTTAAGGCAGAATAGTGCATACAATAAGTTTCGGAAGTCTAGCCTTGTGGTTTATAAACATTTGACAAAGTCTAAGGCAAGAAATTTAGAGCATTAATATGATGCTTGGTTAGGGTGGCGCGCACTGTAGTTAAAAATCACTGTAGTAAAATATACTGCTTAGCAAATGTACTGTGTGGAAATGTCTATTTTTTAGAAAATGTACTTGTTCGAAAATCTACTGTTATAAAATATACTGTGGTAAAATATGGTTCAATTTATTATGATTGGCCTCATTCATCAGCCTGAGTTTTAGTTATGTCATTTGCATGGTCGAAAGGGATTGTCAAAAGGAAATTAGAGAATTCAAAACGTAAACAAAAGGTTACAAAAAACAACAAAAAGCTGTTGTTTTCATTTAAGTTTTTTGTACGTGGCTGTGTTTTTGGAAATTTGATAAAATTCATTCTACAATTTTAATGTTTAAAACTTAGCAATTGCTAATATAAAAAAAGATTTTAAACGCGCGACGTATGGGAATCCAGCAAAACACCAGCCAGTTGAGAGAAAATAATTAAGAAAAATGTTTGATTGGGACATTAGTACGGCGTGACTACGTAAGCGGCGCGCTTCAGGCGAACAAAAAAATTATGGTGGTTTGGTATTAATAAGAGCAGTATAACCACAAAGCATTATTAAAAATTGAGATGTGAGGACTGACGAACTAAAGCATGATGAGATTTCGATTGAAGTGGCCAAATAATTATAAACGTCGCCAAGCCAAAGCGGAACTCAGTGAAATGATTGTCGCCACTAAAATCATGCAGTGGGATGGAAACAAAAGTCAGTCAAGGGATTACGAAGCCAGGTCAGGCATACCCAATATTTTACATTTTAAGCAATATTAAGCGTGTAAGTGGTATCTGTGCAATCATATCTAAACTTTAGGTGAATACATAAACCAAACATACATACATATGTATGTTACATAAGTAAAAAGAAAGACTGTGCTGCGGCTAAGATTTCAGTAACGAGAGTTTTTTAAATCCAATTTTACATAATAAATTATACAATTCTACACAAAATGTACATTTCAAAAACTATCACGTACAAATCTAGCCCACGCCCGGAAACTGGAAAATTTGGCCGTTCCAATAAAGGGTGATCCTATACGGACAGCATCGCACTCCTAACACACATCCAAAAATATTCGGGAAGGTGTATTCGGAAAGCGGCGTTTTGGACTCAAATTCGCGAATTTCTAAAAAACATAAATAAAAAATTTTCACCGCGTCTGTGACGTGTATTAAGACGTCATTACTGCCGTGAAACTATCGCCATACTAAATCGACAGCAGGACAGCACTCAAGGCAATATCGGCGTTTCGAACTTACAAGTCTCGACACTGAGTCCTTGAGGGGCGTCGAAAAGTCGGAACCAATTAGGAGCCACAACCAACGTTAGTTGACTATTGGCCTGAGCTTCAGGTTGACAGGGGAGGAGTGGTAATAGAGCAGGGGACAACCCTGGCCGGACGAGGCAGCCACGGCACGACCCATTCGGTCCTGCTTTATTATTTTATAGAGCAGAGGAAAAGATGAGAGAACAACCCTGCGCGAACCAATATGCCAGGTTTTCGACAACCTAATTTGGCTGTACTGTTGGGAGGTTGATAGCCATAACTCGCTATAGGGGCAATAAAAGGCCTTTCGAAATTATAGACTAAGATACCTAAACAGCTGATCTTACAGGACATTGTTAGATGAACAGCCACATGTAGAAACTGGGCATAACGAGAAGTAAATAAAACACCATTCGATTTGTAGCGATCCGCGGAGACTGGCGGACCCATATTCTCCTGGAAGAATGTGACGACATGGTACTGTGAAGGAAATGAGGGCACAATACAAAACTGGTCGCCAGTGCAATCTCAATAATATTATCTAGCTATCATGATATCATATAGAAAGTTATCCCAATAAGATTTCCTTCTATGTGAATATAAATTTATAGAATAGAATAGAATTTGCAGTAATTTATTTCGCCTAACTTGAAAATCGGGGTAAATCAAACTATTTTATATTATGTATGTATTATGTGTCGCGAATGTTGCACTCAACAATGCTTCGCATCATTTGAATTTTCTGTGCCTATGCAGCGTTTTTTCCACGTCCCATTTTCATAACCGATACAGAATTGGATAAGTTGCTGTAGCGTGAGTCATGTGACCTGATTTCTAAATATAAGTCTATCCGCTTTCGTAAAAAAGTGTTGAGTGGTTTATTTCAATGTTGCCTTGAACTTACATGACATTCAAAAACTTCCTATAAGGCCCCTGCTTTGATACAAAGGGTTTTGCTAACTTCACAAACCACACCAAACGGCTTTCACAAGCTTTTTAGGCTTGCTGCCTAACAAGCTGTAATAATTTCCGACGCGTTGGTTTATTTGTATCAGTAGTACTTGACGGGCTACTCACAATCGTTGCCAAGAACACTCGACTGTATACGTTTGAGCATAAAGGAGTCTAAATGGGCGTGGGTCCATTACCTAGACAAAAACCTGGTTTTATCATAATACATCACTGGTAAAACGGCCATGATAGATCTACTCAAATAGGAGGCCAACTACTTTATAGTCTTATTACGTGCCTCAATCATTTCTCAATCTTATGTGAAAAGCTCTTCATCGGGGCGATTTTTCTCGTATTCACGGAATACTTGCGCTTTGTAAAGCGGCATTCTTGGGAATCGCTCTCCTCAAAAAACTATAGTATCGAGAAAGCGTATTTCTTTGGCCTGGTGTTTCTTCAAATTAGTATTACATACATATTCCATTGACCGCCATCGAGCATAAATAAATAAAAATAAAACCCAACGGTTCATCTACCACCTTGCACGTCCTTTGTGCGTAAGTTAGTGTATCCCAAACAGATTGTGGGTGCACCTTCAGGTGTGCTGTTAGTTAATTCGGCGTGGTGATGGGGTTGATTAGAGACATAAGATGCACATCACAATTTTTAAAGTTTCGCATATTAAATAAACTTTAGTTATAAATTCATGTTTGTTGACTTACAATGTTGCAATGCTTGACCAACAATTGAGACGTTTCTCTATACATTCGCATAAATAACCACTACACAGATTTTGACAATTCTGAACAGACCATATTTTGTTGCTTTACAGATGAGCACACCAGTATAGTTTGAGCAATGGTAAAAGCGCTACTTATTAGAATACGATTGGAAACTAGATATGGATATGAAATAGAAATAGTGAAAAAACTTATTGGAGTAAATTAAACAAGTATGGGATAGGGCTCAAGTTCGGTTTTTTGTAATCCAGAACATTACATACTAAGCTGAGACTTTGGGGACGAAAATAAGGGAAAAATCACCATTATAAGAAAAGTGTGTCATTTTAAATAGCGACTACCTGAAGATGAGATGCCCAGGAACCTAACCATACCAAAAATTTCATCAAGATACCTCAAAAAATTATCAAGTTATCGTGTAACGGACAGACTTTAGTCATTAAAATTTCGGACGGTTTATAATAAATGAAAATATGCTTTATATGCGCAACATATGGCAGTAAAATCTCTTAATGGCTCTCCTGCGAAAATTGTTTTTTTTGAGTTATGACGATGCTCTGCAGCAAATGAGCGATATTTATGTATGTATTGTTTTAAAGTTTTAACATCTTAGTAAAGAAATACTATTAAGGTCGTTTTCACCAACTTCGGTAGACGCGAATGACAGTTATTTACCAGAAATCGTCCGGGTATCTGTCAATATACTGCCAATTTAGAGTTCGGTCCAAAAAACGGCCTTAAAACCCCAATTAAAATAAAGTTTTATACCTATTTAATAAAATTTATATTCTCTTTTATATTCTATGATGAACATCTATAAAAAAAAAAACTTTTTGAACAAAACTCCAGTATAATTAATTCTGATACTACAAACCACGATCTGACCCCACACACGGACGATGATATAAAGACACTTATCAGTCGCATACTACGACAGGACATTTTAATGGGTATCATTTTGATCAAAACAAATGAATCCTAGTCGATTGAGTAAGTGAAAACAATTGCTGAGGAAGGCAAAAATTAGCTAAAATCCCAACAGGCGACCCATAGTCTAAATCACGCTGGCGAAAGGAACAATCTTCGAAACTACAAGCGGCCCAACCAGTAACCAACGTCCACCATCAGCAAATCCAATTGGCCAACTGAATAGGGAATATCGAGCTGATATTATTTAGCTTCTGGTTTCAAGAACTTTCAAGCTGACATGAGTGGATAATCCCAGATGGAATTTCTGAGCAATGGAGTTTACTATGAGAGCGCTCACCATGCTCACCGACTCCAACACACAAAACGACTCACCTGAATCCACCTCAGTACGTAGAAGAAACGAATTTATGCCCGATGAATTCCATCTCCGGAGTCTATACCCAAAACTACAACAGTGAAAGAAAGCAGATTTCACAGGGAGACGGGTATCACTCTGCACAATTTCGATCCTAATACTGCAAAGACTTTAACTCTTACATATCCCAAATTATCCCCTGCTGGCAAAGGGGGGTCTTACCTCGCTCGTAAAAGGTGGCTATAAGATAGGGTCATTCGTCAGTTTTCGAAGTTGACCAATAGGGTATTCTCTATAGATCCAATGCATTCTTTTTGTTAAAATTTGGCAATAAAGCTCGATATTGGAGGCTATTTGCCAAATCCAAAGGCCCTTACCTGTTATATCAAGTGTATGATTTTTTTTTTGTATTTTTATACTCAGCTGAGGCGAGTCACAGAGTAAATTAATGTTGTTCGCATAACGTTAATCCGTAACGGCATAAACTAATCGATGATAGATATAGACGTCTATATATCAAAATGATCTGGGCGAAAAAAAGAAATTCATTCAGCCATGTCCGTCCCGTCCGCCGCCCTGTCTGTCCAGTAAGCACGTAACTGAGTAAATTTTTAGTATCTTAATGAAATTTGGTATGTAATCTCCTGGACATTCATCTCAGATCGGCTATTTAAAAATGAACGAAATCGGCGACTATAACCACGCCCACTTTTTCTGGTCGTCGAAAATTCGAAAAAACCGAAAAAAAGTGCGGTAATGCATTACTAAAAGACGGGTAAAGAGATAGAAACTTGGTAGGTAGTTTGAACCTTATGACGCAGAATAGAACAAAACTAAGTAAATTTTTTAATAATGGGCGTGGCATAACCCACTTTTAAAAGAAGTAATTAAAAGATTTGCAAGCTGTAACTTGGCAGGAGTTGAAGATAATAACGATGAAAATTGGCAAGTACGTTACTCAGTGTTACCACCCCCCCCCAATTTGTGTTCTAAATAAAAATTACGAAATCTGATGAAAAACACGCCCGCATTAAAAAAAAATTCCTTAAGTCAAATTTTTAACAAAAAAGGAATATCTTTACAGTATATAAATTCTCATACATTGTTATTTTTTGCACTCAGATTTTTTTTCGCGTCGTAACATAGTATACATTTAAAATATTTAGGCCTATAGTGCTGCTACTAGTCAGTTAGCTGAGCACTTCGGGAGGTTTGTTGGTTTCGGTTTTTGCCAAATATGCTCTGGAAATAACAATAGTACAAAGTACAAAAATTGA
>JARSSU010015542.1:0-16342 GCA_029619165.1 Eurosta solidaginis | reverse complement strand
AAGTAAACAAAACAAGTAAGGAAGGCTATGTTCGGGTGTAACCGAACATTACATACTCAGTTGAGAGCTATGGAGACAAAGTAAGGGAAAATCGAAAATTAATCTAGGGTAACCCTAGAATGTGTTTGTATGACACGTGTATCAAATGGAAGGTATTAAAAGGTATTTTAAGAGGGCCATAGTTCTATAGGTGGACGCCATTTAGGGATATCGCCATAAAGGTGGACCAGGGCTGACTCTAGGATTTGTATTAAATGAAAGGTGCTAATGAGTATTTTAAACGGGAGTGGGCCTTAGTTCTATAGGTGGACGCCTTTTCGAAATATCGCCATAAAGGTGGACCAGGAGTGACCCTAGAATTTGTTTGTACGATATGGGTATCAAATGAAGGGTGCTAATGAGTTGTTTAAAAGGGCGTGGGCCTTAGTTCTATAGGTGGACGCCATTTCCAGATATCGCCATAAAGGTGGACCAGGGGTGACTCTATAATTTGTTTGTACGATATGGGTATCAAATGAAAGGTGTTAATGCGTATTTATAAAGGGAGTGGGCCTTAGTTCTATAGGTGGACGCCTTTTCGAGATATCGTTATAAAGGTGGACCAGGGTTGACTGTAGAATGCGTTTGTACAATATGGGTATCAAACGAAAGGTGATAATGTGTATTTTAAAAGGGAGTGGGCCGTAGTTCTATAGGTGGACGCGTTTTCGAGATATCGCCATAAAGGTGGACTAGGGGTGACTCTATAATGTGTTTGTACGATATGGGTATAAAATTAAAGGTATTAATGAGGGTTTTAAAAGGGAGTGGTGTATATGTGAAGGCGTTTTCAAGTTATCGACCAAAATGTGGACCAGGGTGTTCCAGGCCATCATCTGTCGGGTACCGCTAATTTATTTATATATGTAATAACACGAACAGTATTCCTGCCAAGATTCCAAGGGCTTTTGATTTCGCCCTGCAGAACTTTTTCATTTTCTTCTACTTAATACGGTAGGTGTCACACCCATTTTACAAAGTTTTCTTCTAAAGTTATATTTCGCGTCAATAAACCAATCCAATTACCATGTTTCATCCCTTTTTTCGTATTTGGTATAGAATTATGGCATTCTTAGTTTTCGATATCGAAAAAGTGGGCGTGGTCATAGTCGGATTTCGGCCATTTTTTATACCAATACAAAGTGATTTTAGATAATTACGTGAACTGAGTTTAGTAAAGATATATCGATTTTTGCTCAAGTTATCGTGTTAACGGCCGAGCGGAAGGACAGACGGTCGACTGTGTATAAAAACTGGGCGTGGCTTCAACAAATTTCGACCTTTTTCACAGAAAACAGTTATCGTCCTAGAGTCTAAGCCCCTGCCAAATTACACGAGGATTGGTAAATTTTTGTTCGACTTATGGCATTAAAAGTATCCTAGACAAATTAAATGAAAAAGGGCGGAGCCACGCCCATTTTGCAATTTTCTTTTATTTTTGTATTTTGTTGCACCATATCATTACTGGAATTGAATGTTGACATAATTTACTTATATACTGTAAAGATATTAACTTTTTTTTTAAATTTGACTTTAAACACATTTTTTTTAAAGTGGGCGTGGTAGTTTTCAGATTTTGCTAATTTTTATTAAGTATACATAGAGTAATAGGAGTAACGTTCCCGCCAAATTTCATCATGATATCTTCAACGACTGCCAAATTACGCTTGCAAAACTTCTAAATTACCTTCTTTTAAAAGTGGGCGGTGCCACGCCCATTGTCCAAAATTTTACTAATTTTCTATTCTGCGTCATAATTTCAACTCACCTACCAAGTTTCACCGCTTTATCCGTCTTTGGTAATGAATTATCGCACTTTTTCGATTTTTCGAAATTTTCGATATCGAAAAAGTGGGCGTGGTTATAGTCCGATATCGTTGATTTTAAATAGCGACCTGAGATGAGTACCCAGGAACCTACATACCAAATTTCATCAAGATACCTCAAATTTACTCAAGTTATTGTGTTAACGGACGGGCGGACGGACGGACATGGCTCAATCAAATTTTTTTTCCATACTGATGATTTTGATATATGAAAGTCTATATCTATCTACATTCCTTTATACCTGTACAACCAACCGTTATCCAATCAAATTTAATATACTCTGTGAGCTCTGCTCAACTGAGTATAAAAATTAATGAAATTGTAAGCCGCACCAATTCGGTAATGAAGGAAGCTGGGGCAGAACAATTCGAGCAGAGCGCCTTTCATAATATCGTGCTCGTTCGAGAAGAAGTCAATGAAGTAGTACGGGAGTAGTATGTAAATGCCGGTTCTGGATCACGTTTTATATGGAAAGCTCGGTGAGTGTCTCACCCTAAAAACTCAATACTTTTGGACCAGTCTGCCATCAGTCTGGTCTTAGAAATGGGCCAAGTTCATCATTTTCAGATCAATCTGGGATGAGCCTGACCGAAGGAATGAAACCAGGTCTATATTTATATTGACCTGAAATTTTTACCACTCCTCAAGATCATTCCACAATTCCGCTAGGTGGCGCATACGTTTTTTCGGTTTGTGTTCTGACTGATCTTCCGGTTTGTGTTCTGACTGATCTCACCGCTAGGTGGCGTGTTCTGGCAGATCTTCCGATAGGTGGCGCATAAGAAAAAGCTTAGTGGTGTATAAGAATGGGCTTAGAGCCTTTTACCTTTAGCAGAGCTTTGCCGTAAACATGACAGCATATAAATTATATATATATCAACAAACCGCAAAATACATACCGACACAGACACACCCATCCATATACATATATTTAGATAAGGGCTACTTGTATCAATGTATATAAGTTGAACATCTTTTGAGTAAAAAAATGAGGATCGTTAAATGGGGGCCCTACATTTTTAAAGGGCCGCAAATTTTTAAATGTTCCCTCATATTTCTAATGAGTCCTAGACTTCACCCGAGCCGTTCTAAAGAGTCCCATAGATTTCTAATGGAGGGACTGCTCCCCAATCCCCCCTCTCTTTTTTCACGTCTACAAAAAGTAGCAGTTGGACACCTGTAGTACACCCCTACCCCCCAACCCCAACCCCCTAACGCAACCCCCTGTTTTCTCGTCTACAAAAAGGAGTCGATGGGCACTTGTAGTACCGCTCCCCTTTTTTTCTCGTCTGCAAAACGGGCCTGTCGGGCACCCGATCAGAGGCAGATTATTAACTAAAGGTTATCTTAATACTGAACTCATGATTTTCCATTATTGAACATTTTATTTGTCTTTTTATTAGGGTATAAATTTGTATGTACATACTTACACATATGATTGTTTGATTGTAAGTTCGTGTACACATGCTGATGCTGGTCCATATATATATATATATATGCATGTGAGAAATTCATAATTCCATTTGGGCTCCTTAAAAATGAGAGCATATACATAAATTATATTTTTTTAAATATGAATATTGGACATTTTGTGCACATGCCATCACATATGTTTGTACGTGGGAATTTTATTAAACCACACTGATAAGAAACGTCAACCCAACAACATTGCAAAATATTTATATGTTTATATGTAAATAAAACTTCATGCTGTATTTCATTTAATTAAATTCGTTATCAGAATTTTCCGTAAGTATACAACATAGAAACCCGATCACTTCCCATTTAGTTGAGCTTTACAACTATTCCAAAATTAGCTACCCGTTGAGTTGAACTTTAGCCTGCGCTTCAAAAATTGGAGAAGAAAAAACAAAAAACAGAATTTTTTATTAAGATTTGGATATCGAGCCGACAAAAACATCAAAAAAGGAACCAAACATAATAAAAACTCTAGAAAAAAGAAAATAAAAAAAAATAGTATGCCTTCATTTGTGTGCGAGTATTGTAACAAAGAATTTAAATATGATCGCAGTTTAAGACGACATATTAGAAACTATCATGCGAAAGAAGTGAGTTGCAATGTATGCAAACAAAAGATTAATAACATTCAAATGTTGTTAACACATAAACGTTTACAACATACAACTAACGCGGATGACCCTATATATTGTGATGTTTGTGCAATTAATATCGCAAAAAAACTGTGGTCATATCACATACGGACTAATACACAAGCAAAAGGCTAGACAGAACTTCACTTCTAATGTTAAAAGCATTAAATCAGTATTCAATAAGCGAATCGAAACATTTGTATTTGAAAATAATGTAAAAGAGGATTTGATTGTTGAACACTTTTTTGCAACAATAAAAAAAATAACTTCGTAAAATTTTAAGAGAAAAACTAACTCATTATCAAAACATTAAGTCTAATTGCGAGCTGTTTTGTAAAGTTATTTTTCTTAAATAAGGCGTAGAGTGTTTGATGGAATTTAAGTCACATCAAACCAAGATGATTTTGCTTGAATCAACTTCTACGGAAAATGATATTAATCTGTTTTACGAGGACCAGTGTGTTATTTTATCTTCAAAAATGAGCGAATTTCTAGAAAGAGACAGTGGTTGGTCACTAATTGAGATGTGACATCTAGAAGCGAACATAAATAAATATGAGCCTATTAAAGGCTCAAAATATATGCCTTTACCACCAACAATTCAAAACAAACATTCATGTATAAATATTCAAAACACAGATGAATACTGTTTCAAATGGGCAATTATATCAGCTATATATCCTAGAAGTTCTAACACAAATAGATGTTCATCATATGAAGTTGATGATAAAAAAGCAGATGTGATAGAACTGCGAAACAATATTTATTTATTTATTTATTCAATACTGTCTATGAAAGAACATTTCTTACAGACTAATAACAATGGTGTAGGTTACAAAATGAAACATACCTACTTAATATGAAACATACCTAATAATATTACAATCAACTTCCATAATCTAAATTTTCCACTTGCGGTTAAACAAATCAGATATTTGAAGAAAACAATCCTGGCATTAGTGTCAACGTTTTCGCCTGGATAATACCACTTTAGTGGGCCCATATTATTTTACAAAAGAGGAACGAGAACATCATATAAATTTATTGTTGTTAGAGGACATTAACAACTTCCACTACGTTTGGATAAAAAATTTAAGTAGAGTAATGGGGGCATCAAGTTACAAGCCATGAACGTAAATTATATTTTTGCAAAACATGTTTAATCCACTTCCATACAAACAAAGCTTTAGCATACCACAAGGATCATTGCAATAAAATAGTAACAGAGATGCCTTCCGAAAATGATAAAGTATTAAACGTTAGTAATTTTAAAAAACAATTAGATGTGCCCTTTGTTATTTATGCAGACTTTGAGTGTATTCTAGAACCAATAGATATTCAAAATTCTAGCAAAGTTAAATCAGTTCAAAAACATATTCCTTACGCTTATAGTTACTATATCAAATGTTCTTATGACAACAGTTTAGATAGTTTTAGAATATATAGTGGTGAGGATTGCACAAACCATTTTTTAAAAAATTTAATTGAAGAAGTTTTGAAAATCTATGGTATTATAAGTAACAAAATACCGATGGTCCCTTTATCTCCCTCTCAAGAACAATTTCATAAAGAATATTCAAAATGTCATATTTGCAATGAAAAAATTTTAATGAAGATGGCAGAGTTGCAGATCATTGTCATTTAACTGGTGAATATAGAGGTCCTGCTCATAATAAGTGCAATTTAGAATATCAAATTTGTAATTTACACCGAAGAGAAGGAATATATAATGTTTGTATGTGTGTGTGATTCCCCATACATGTACGCATACACATATGAAGAGGCACGATACCATTGGATGGAATTCTGGTAACCACACAGGCAGTGTGCTCAAAAACTAGATACATATGTACTAAACAAAACAAAACAACGAGACTGGTAACTAACCAACCGAAAAGAACCAAACAACGAACTTTAAATGCTAAAGGGGTGAAAGCGGACATCTGTTTAAGGGACTATTGGGGCGAGGTCTAAGATGATAGTCGACACTCGCTGTCTTTACCCTACCCTACCATGATCTTCGATGCGAATATAATTCGAAGATCCCGGAAAAAACGTATACTACCTTTATGTCATCAACACATTTGCCTACAAAAAAACTTACAGATTGATGTTTACAAATCGATAACAATTCAACGTTTATTAAACATAATAATTAATTGTCAAACTACAATCAAAAATTCACCCCCCCCGAAATGTTGAAACAAGTATGCTAATTTTTATTTCTACCATGTTGAAAACCATAGTTTAAATGTCTTCCAAAGCAAAGACAACCAAATGCATATTGTGTTAATATGTTTTACCATTGACCACACCTAAAATAAAAATTAAAAGTTAATGTTGGGTACGCAGAACAAAATAAAACGCTCAAGAAATTGTTTTATTTTTGCTCTGCCAGCCGAATTTGACGCTACTTTTATTTGAAAGTTTGTATGAGGCTTCTTTTGGCACCTTCAAAAAATGCTATAGAAAACCTTCCTTTTTCATGCCAGATGCAGCTGGAAGGAAATTATAAAAAGAAAACCAGTGAAGAAAGCAACATACGTACCTTAAAAGAAAATAACGACAAATTTGGCTGCACTGCAAAAATAAGATAATTTCTTGAGAGCCTTGACAAAACAGAAACCCTTGAATTGCATGAATTTAGAAGCAAACTTTGTCCCACGGCATTTCGTGACGGTAGATTTACTGCTATCGTCGCCGCCGGGCAAAACACACAAAATGTGTCCGCATTTTATTTTTCGTTAAAATATTGCGATAAAGTTTTTTGTTCTTTAAAATAAAATATACAAAATTTTTTCCAAGCCTTGGTTTAAAATCAAGTAGTACTAAGTCGTTTATTAGTCTATCTGTGTAGTTTTTTCCATTTTCTTATTCTCTTTGCTTCTTTTCTTTCAAATGGCACTCTAAATGTAAGGCACGACGAAAATTACGCTTCCGCTCTCAATGTGTTTGATTTAGGCGAAATAGTGGACGTAGTTGAGCAATGACAATACTCAACGAAAGTTATTGTGTTTATACCTTTATTGAACGCAAATACTTTTCATTACAACCATGGATGATAGCAGCGAGTGAATCCTGATGGCCAGCTGATTTTTGTTTACATTGCATTACAACAAAATAATAAAGTGAATTTAATTCTGAGTCTAAAATAGTGTAAAACGAAAATCGCTGCTCGATTATGGTTTTTAAAAGACAAAAAAGTTGAAAACGAAAGTACTCCTGGACAGCAGGAAGTCCTCAAGACATCAAGTCAAGTAGCTAGTAGTTCAGAAACTGTATGGCATTCAGATATGAACATCATGGACATTGGTGGTATTTAGGAATAGCAGTAGAAGATAGCAAAAAATATGACCTTCTTACTTCGCCGTGGATACCTGTAGAATCTTGTACATTTTCGGGAGTGGGAAAAGGAATCTAAAATTTCAACATCATTGGTTGAGAAGGTATTATCTGCATTAATACTATTTATGTTTATATAGTTGTGACAGTCTATAGATATGAATGGCTTGTTTATACGCAAGCCCAAAGGAGCAGGTGCATTGTGCAAATATTGTGCTCTTTTCCCCCATGAATATGCCGAAAAGGGAAACACCAACAGTTGAACTCATTTGTGCCAATATCACGTCTTCTAGCATTATTTATGCCAATAATTTTATAAAAGTTTGGACAGGGCGGTACCTGATATACGATCGCATATTGATATAACACGTATAAGCAAATAAAATCGAACAGAAGTAAGCTTGTTTCCAATTATTGAGGTGATCAAGTTATGTGGTCGGCAAGAACTAGCTTTAAGGGGAACGGATGACTGGGGAGATGCTTGCTAAAGAGCAGGAGCACAATGATGGTAATTTACGTGCACTTTTGCGTATGAGAATAGCTTGTGGCTATGAAATTGCGAAACATCATTTTAAAAATGCTGCTAAAAATGCGAACTATTTAAGCCCGACCGTTCAAATGAAATAATCGCAACTTGCGGACAAATAAAAAGTGGAAAGAATAATATGGCAAAATCTTTCTCGATTTTAGTAGATGATACAACAGATATTGGACAAATTGAACAAATGTCTCTCTGTGTTCGTTATATTGACGTTGGCGATTCTGAAAAATACATTATGCGTGAGGACTTTTTACAATTTGTAGCTTTACAAAATACTACGGGCCATCATATTGCAGAAGTTATCTTAAAAACCATAAGGGCAGTAGGTATAGACGAAAAATATAATGATAGGGCAGGGATATGACGGCGCAGCAGCAATGAAGGGGAGTTTCAATGGAGTACAAGCAATTATAAGAAAAACGTTTTCCTGCAGCATTATATTGTACATTGTTGCTCTCACTCCCTTAAACCTGGCATTGGGACATGCTTGTGAGGTGCATTACATTCGACATTGCTTAGGTATTGTCAAGACAATTACGTCCTTTTTCAAAAAGTCTGCTAAAAGATCACTAAATTTAACTGAAAAATCAAAACAATATTTCCGCAAGCTAAATCTAATAAGCTAATTTCGTTCTGCGCAACTCGTTGGGTGGAAAATCATGATAGCTTACTCAGGTTTAAAGAAATGCTTCCTGCAATAGTTATAGCTATTGAAGAGTTACTTCTTGACCCAGATACTGATGCTTCATCTAAGGCCAGTTCGTTTTTGAAATCTGTAACAAGCTGCGAATTTGTTGTGAGCTTGTTTATGGCATCAACGGTGTTCTCGTTGACTCTGCCATTATGTAAGACTTTGCAATCAGTTTCATTGGATTTACCAAAAGCAATTGAGCATATCGAAGTCGTGTTGCAAGTCATTAACGATTTTCGCTGCAATATAGATAAAAGGTTTAGTGAAGTATTCGGAGAAGTACGCCAGCTTTTAACGTCCATTAATGAGGATGTAAAGCTTCCACGTATCGCCTATATCCAACTAGAGCGAACGGGAATTAGTACAAGAGATCCTGAAGCATATTTTAGGGTGACTATTGCTATTCCTTTTTTAGACGATATTTCTGTACAATTGAATGACA
This sequence comes from Eurosta solidaginis, assembly GCA_029619165.1. Lineage (NCBI taxonomy): Eukaryota > Metazoa > Arthropoda > Insecta > Diptera > Tephritidae > Eurosta > Eurosta solidaginis. Next base: position 7,349 of record JARSSU010015542.1, on the reverse strand, counting down.
AATTTGTTCAACATAAATCAATTATTCAGAAATTTTCTTTCTTTGTTCCATCGATTTGCTGTTTAAAGAAGTTAACTTCAGCGAGTCTGACGCAGAAGAACTTGAAATATATAAAGATATAATTGACACCGCAGCAATTGCTTCTGAGTTCACTTTATGGAAAGCAAAATGGAGTCAAGAAGAAAGTTGTACACGTCCATCATCTGCTATTGAAGCTTTAGACGAGTGCAATAAAAATTTTTTTCCCAGCAATATATTCTTTGCTGAATGTATTTGCTACAATTCCCGTCACCACATGCAAATCGGAAAGATCTTTTTCAACACTGAAGAGGTTGAACACTTTTTTGAGAAATTCCACTGGAGAGGTCAGACTAAATGGTTTAGCCTTAATGAGTACACATCGTCGGTTTCAAATTGAAACAGACGAGGTGATAAAGTGTCTTCGCCGCTAAAAAGTCAAGACGTCTTAATTTAATATTAAATTAAAATTAAATTTTTTCTAGATAAGTATGAATATACAATTAATGGGCCATGTGAATAAAAAAAATTAGCGAACGATTTTACATAAGTTATTGGAAATCCGACATAATTTTTTGTATGGAAAAAGCTTTAAAATTTAAGTAAAAGCTAGGGAAAACAATTTGGTTGTTTTATTTATTCACTTGGTTCAATATCGCCAAATATTTTATTTTAAAACTTCTTACTGGGGCGTTATTTTCAAGTTTTATTTTTATTTTAAATGCATGGCTACATGTATACCTATGCATTTTTGTTACCTTAATTGTAATAAATACTAACGAAAAACTAAGCAAAGCAGCGTGTTATTTTAATATTGTGTAAACAATTTTTGCAGGAATAGAAATTGTGAGATAGGCAGCCTTCAACAAAAATCTCAGGTAACCGTTTTTAAACAAAAATTCTGAGATCCGACTTTTTTGAAAAGATAACCCCAGATATAGTTACCTACCACTCAGCCGGCGTAATAGTAACTTGAGCAAAGTTGTTCAATATGTAGTTTGAGGACATACCCCTCTTTTTGAACCAGAGCAACAAAAAGTACTATTTTGTATGTATGACCCCCCCGAAATAAAATCCTGGCTACGGCCTTGCTCTAGAATGTGTTTGTACCAGGCATGCTTAACGAACGAAACGATATCATTTCGTTACGATAATCAACGTTAATAAACGAAACGAAGTCATTTCGTTTCGTTTATTAACGTTAAGAACGACAAATTAACGTTAATTTGACGATCTTAACGTTAATAAACGAAACGAAGTGACTTCGTTTCGTTTATTAGCGTTGATTATCGTAACGAAATGATATCGTTTCGTTCGTATAAGCATCGCCTGGTTTGTACGATATGGGTAACAAATGAAAGGTGTTACTGAGCATTTTAAGAGGGAGTGGGCCTTAGGTCTACGCCTTTTCGAGATAGTCGCCATTAAGGTGGGGCCAGGGGTGACTCTAGAATGTGTTTGAACGATATGGGTATCAAATTAAAGGCGGTAATAAGTATTTCAAAAGGGAGTGATCCTTAGTTCTATAGGTGGACGCCTTTTTGAGATATCGCCATAAAGGTGGAACAGGGGTGACTCTAGAATATGCTTGCACGATATCGGTATCAAATGAAAGGTGTTAATGAGTATTTTAAAAGGGAATGGGCCTTAGTTCTATAGGTGAACGCCTTTTCGAGATATCGCCATAAAGGTGGGCCAGGGGTGACTCTAGAATGCGTTTGTACGATATGGGTATGAAATGAATGGTGTTAATGAGCATTTTAAAAGCGAGTAGGCCTTAGTTCTATATGTGGACGCCTTTTTTATATATCACCATAAAGGTGGGACCAGGAGTGACTCTATAATGTGTTTGTGGGTATCAAATTAAAAGTATTAATGAGGGTTTTAAAAGCGAGTGGCCCTTTGATGTAAATGTGGACCAGGGTGATCTAAAAAATCATCTGTCGGGTACTGCTAATTTATTTATATATGCAATACTACGAACAGTATTCCTGCCAAGATTCCAAGGGCTGTTGATTTCGCCCTGCAGAACTTTTTCATTTTCTTCTACTTAATATGGTAGGTGCCACACCCATTTTACAAAGTTTTCTAAAGTTATATTTTGCGTCAATAAACCAATCAAATTACCATGTTTCATCTTTTTTTTCGTATTTGGTATATAATTATGGCATTTTTTTCATTTTTCGTAATTTTCGATATCGAAAAAGTGGGCGTGGTTTTAGTCGGATTTCGGCCATTTTTTATACCAGATAAAGTGAGCTAGATAAGTACGTGGACTAAGTTTAGTAAAGATATGTCGGTTTTTGCTCAAGTTATCGTGTTAACGGCCGAGCGGAAGGACATACGGTGGACTGTGTTTAAAAACTGGGCGTGGCTTGAACCGATTTCGCCAATTTTCACCAGAAAACAGTTACCGTCATATAATCTATGCCCCTACCAAATTTCAGAAGGATTGGTAAATTTTTGTTCGACTTATGGCATTAAAAGTATTCTAGACAAAACTAAATGAAAATGGGCGGATCCACGCCCATTTTGAAACTTTCTTTTATTTTTGTATTTTGTTGCACCACATCATTACTGGAGTTGAATGTTGACATAATTTACTTATATACAGTAAACATATTAAATTTTTTGTTAAAATATGACTTTTAAAAAAATTTTTTTAAAAAGTGGGTGTGTTCTTCATCCGATTTTGCTCAGTTTTATTTAGGCACATATATAGTAAACAGTAGTAACGTTCCTGCCAAATTTCATCATGATATCTTCAACGACTGCCAAATTACAGCTTGCAAAACTTTTAAATTACCTTCTTTTAAAAGTGGGCGGTGCCACGCCCCATTGTCCAAAAACTTACTACTTTTCTATTCTGTGTCATAAGGCAAACCCACCTACCAAGTTTCATCGCTTTATCCGTCTTTAACGATGAATTATCGCATTTTTTCTGTTTTTCGAAATTTTCGATATCGAAAAAGTGGCCGTGGTTATAGTCCGATATCGTTCATTTTAAATAGCGATCTGAGATGAGTGCCCAGGAACCTATATACCAAATTTCATCAAGATACCTCAAAAATTACTCAGTTATCGTGTTAACGGACAGACGGACGGACGGACGGACATGGCTCAATAAAATTTTGTTTCGATACTGATGATTTTGATATATGGAAGTCTATATCTATCTCGATTCCTTTATACCTGTACAACCAACCGTTATCCAGTCAAAGGTTAATATATACTCTGTGAGATCTGCTCAACTGAGTATATAAAACACTAGCTTACGCTTTTATTATATTTAGGGTTCATATTTATGTAACACCTTGCTTGTTTGTGTTCTATTTTTCCCTTCTTCTTTTTTTTCAACTTACACACTAGGAGTATGTTTAGTACATGTTTAGTGGCGTACATGTGACACTGGGGCATGGACTAAGATCAGCTGGGGCATTCCATAACAAATTTTATTTCTAAAAAAGTGAAAATAAATTTTTTTGTCTTAAGGATTATAACTTCAATGTGGATTCAATATTTTGGACCGAAACCATAAATTGAATAGAACCGTTTCCATTCTCTAGCGTAATAAATTAAACTTAAAAAAATTAACATGGTTTTCAAAAAACTATTAACAAATGAATGACGTGAAACATGTACGTTAGAACATTAATGATCCAAATAAAGTTCATATCATTAATGTATATGCAGGACCAATTGACAAAAGGCATTATTGACGATAGGTAGTTTACAGTGAAAATACCAGGGCGTCATAAAAATTACTAGCTGACGTCATTTCTTGTATTGTTGGGTAAATGCTTTTGTTTTTTCTTTAACTTACATTTGGAAAAAATTCATATTTATGTGCATAAGTGTGTATGTAGGTAGGTAGACTAATAGGAAGGGGGGAGTTCCATGAAAAACGGGTTTTCAAAAATGTTTTTATTTATAATTTCAACGCGAATCACGAAAGTTTTTGAACAAAAAATGTACTCTATAGACAAATTATCAATATTATAATGCTGTTACGAGGTATATTTAAATTTACCCGGTTGAGGAAAAAAACAAAGAATATAGACGTACGGACGAAAATCATATGAGCAAAAGGTAATCAATAACCATGGCAAATTACATATATTTACTAGAGTGAAATGACTGGACATACCAGGGCCTCATAAGCCAACAACAAGCTACACTACGGCAAAGAGTTTTTGTTGCCCTCTTTGATTTAGGTATTTATATGAAATTTTGTTTTCACTATTTTCTTAAACTTGTACAAAAAAAAGTAAGGAAGGCTAAGTTCAGGTGTAAACCGAATATTATATACTCAGTTGAGAACTATGGAGCCCAAAGTAAGGGGAAAATCGAAAATGAACCTAGCGTAACCCTGGAATGTGTTTGTATGACATGTGTATCAAACGGAAGGTACTAAAAGGTATTTTAAGAGGGCCATAGTTCTATAGGTGGACGCCATTTAGGAATATCGCCATAAGGTGGACCAGGGCTGACTCTAGAATTTGTATCAAATGAAAGGTGTTAACGAGTATTTTAAAAGGGAGTGGGCCTTAGTTCTATAGGTGGACGCATTTTCGAGATATCCCATAAGTTGGACCAGGGGTGACTCTAGAATTGTTTGTACGATACGGGTATCAAATGAAAGGTGTTAATGAGTATTTTAAAAGCGCGTGGCCTTAGTTCTATAGGTGGACGCCTTTTCGAGATATCGCCATAAAGGTGGACCAGGGGATATCGCCATAGAATTTGTTTGTACGATATGGGAATCAAATGAAAGGTGTTAATGAGTTTTTTAAAAGGGCGTGGGCCTTAGTTCTATAGGTGGACGCCTTTTCGAGATATCGCCATAAAGGTGGACCAGGGGTGACTCTAGAATTTGTTTGTACGATATGGGTATCAACTGAAAGGTGTCGCCATATGATATGGGTATCAAATGAAAGGTGTTAATGAGTTTTTTAAAAGGGCGTGGGCCTTATTTCTATAAACAATGTGCTACTCTCAAACTTTCTGCAAATGATTTTAAAAGATATTTATTCGAAAAGAAAATTGTACTTTGACTCAATGTATATTTTTAGATCAAAATGTCATGAATTGTATACACAAGAAATAAATAAATTAACATTAAGTTTTTTAGATGATAAGAGATTTGTAAAAAATAATGGGTAATAGGTATTAACGCTTGGAATCATTATAAAATAAACGAATAAATAAACATAATTCAGTATTATCTTATTTAACGCTTCGAAAAAGAATACTTTCGAATGGCGTTATCGTCTTCTTTAGGAGCAGCTAGGTTAATTATTCTTGGATTTGTTTTCGTTTTCGATCTTCTATTATCAAATGAGGAAGTTCCAAATTTATGTATACTCATACTACTTAATAATATTTGCTTCTCGCAACTCTTCAGTGATTAATTAATCAGTTCAATCGGTGGTTGTAAATTTCCAAAACTATCAAAATATTCTTTTTATATTTTCTTAATACTTTCATGGTCTTAGCAAGATCTGCTAATACAGTAATATGATTATTTGACAAGATTTTAAACGATCGATTTCGTTTTAATGTATTGGCGGCTTCAGATCCTATAAATAGAGGTCGATATCGAAAGGGGTTCGATAATTTTATACAGCTATAAGAGATATATAAAAGAAATATACCACATCAGATTCTTATCAGATACACACAACTGGTATGTAACAGATTTACCAGATTCTTATCAGATACATAGCTGATAGGTAACAGATTTACCAGATTCTTATCAGATACACAACTGGTAGGTAACAGATTTATCATATTCTTATCAGATACACAACTGGTAGGTAACAGATTTATCAGATTCTTATCAGATACATAGCTGGTAGGTAACAGATTTACCAGATTCTTATCAGATACACAACTGATAGGTAACAGATTTTTTTTTGATCACTCATTAAAAATCACGTCAAATAATCATATGACTGTATTACCAAATCTTGTTAAGACCAGGAAAGTATTAAAAGGAAAACTTAAAAGAATGAGATTGGGAGAATTGGATAGAATCAAATTGTTAGTCTCGGCCGTTTCATGTTCATAACGAAAACTGGTACCGCAAAAACTTTGAACAAGTGTAATTCCCTTATATTCCTTTTCTGAAACACAGACGCACACAAGTAGATAAAACATTGCTTAATGAGATGACATGTTGCAAGTAGATTCCGCATTGCTTACTATAATGAGATGGCATGTTAAAAGTAGATTACACATTTCTTATCAGACACGAAAAGTACTTTATTGTTCTATTCTTCTAATATAAAAGCTCAGCTCAGATCTACTTTACATTATTCAAATTTTTGACTAAGATTGATTTACGTATAAAATCCAAAAATGATGATTAATGCCCACGTTAGGAGGGATGATCACTCTAATGATTTCTCCCCGTGGCACTGCATTCTAGAGGACGCCCAGCAGAGCTGAAGAGCTGCTTCATGAGATCACGGAAGGGATGGTGGAATACCTGAGGTTGCAACCGGAGTTCCTTAATGTATCTAACTTAACATTGCTTGTTACAGATACAGACTTAGGAGATTTAGAGGCAGGAAATTTTTCTGTGTTAATAGAACTCGGCGAAATATATATGGGTGGTTTTTGTCCCATAGCAGAGGGTGGAATTCTATTTATGGAGGGTGACATAACACTCTCTTTAAAATACTAAAAAATAATAAAAATTTTAAATAAAAATTATTTTTATTTATTTATTTAAAAGGTTTATTTGAAAAAGTAAGTATTTACAGGTAGAATTTATTTACAATATTTACAACGAAGTTGATTATAAATTTTTGTGTAAGTGTTCATAATTTTGTAGGCTTCCTCATCCAAACGCTCTAGGTGTGAGCAATTGCAAGTGTCTGGGCCATCTGTGCTATTAGAATTCGAACAAACACAGTTTTCATAGTGTTCACCGAAATAATTTTTTATTTTACTTAATTTATCTCTATACTCAATTTTTTAATGAATTTCGAAAGTCTTTTCCTCTGCTCTTCAGGTTAAATATGTTTAAATTGTTTCAGAAAATTAAATATGTCTACTGCTGCTGACGACGACGATGGCATCGCTTTCCAAGGCAGTCGGTTCTATGTACCGGAGCGGCTCGGTATTTTTCCCGACCAAGGACTGTCATTTCAGTGTGACCCCATTTAATTTGTTTCGTCCCTCCCACAAATTGTCATCCTCCCAGCAGCTCATTGCAGCAGGACTGCTACATATTCTCTTACTCCGGGAAGGTATCGAACCCAATCCGGGTCCGTCTCCTGACCCCGGTCCTGAGAAATGGTTTTGCTGCATTTGCCAGAAAAGAA
>JARSSU010015540.1:0-10710 GCA_029619165.1 Eurosta solidaginis | reverse complement strand
TGAAAAATACACACAAAATACTAGCTAACGAATTTACGAGCGGAGTGTTAATACCGCTAATGGTTTCATCAACAGATAACGACAATTTAATGAACGTCCGAACCTGTCTATTTTTTATAATTAACAATATTTCGGGGCAACGTTTACCTTTTTTAGAAAATTGGATTTTTTGATACACTCTAATGTAAATAGTACATTACTGTTTAACTTAAACACACCAGTGGCAATATGAGTTTAACGGCTATTTACATGTGATTGCCCAAATAAGTTGCATACTTTAAGGCAGAAATGTAGAATAAATAGCAGTATTAGTAGAACTTCTTCATAAAATACAAACAAAAGCTTAGTAATTGCTCAAGTTCTTTGCCTACACATATATACCTTTTGATGGAAAGCTATTGTTTCTGAAAGGGCAATTATCATCTGTTACTGATAAGCTTCATTAAATTATAATTCGCCAAATGAGTAATACCACAAAACAGGATTGTATATGTATGGACTTAAATATGTATTTGGGTGTAAATCAGAGCACTGCATATGTTGTTTCATTTGAGCTTTCAAGTTAATTGATAAAATTCAAAGGTAAGTTTTGAAACGAAGTTATGATGGCAGATTGTACAGAGAAAAATGTTCGAATTACCTTAGGTTTTTCTGTTTTGTATTAGAACTAAGCTGGATCGTGCTCTCACAATATCATCCAACAAGTCACCACGGTCACCTTACTGGAGCGGTGATCAATAATACGTAAGCCAAACAACTATCGTTTCATCACTAAGCTATGGCAACAATATAATGAGGCCCTCAAGAAATACAAGAAAGCAATAAGAATAGCAAAGGCCGGATTTTGGCATACGTTCTTCTAGTCGATTAACAGCAGCCGAGAGTCGGCAAGACTCAGTAAATTTTTGTCCAAAGAACACCAAAACTATCGCTTCGCGAGAGAGGATGATAAGGTATAGACAGAGTCTGCTGAGTAATAAATTAACATACTTTGAGCTTTCATATTTCTTTTACTGCGTTATTCACGCAGCTAACCGAGCAATCCGTAGCTAGGGAAGAACTATCACCCCAGTGATGCTCCAGAAGCGTGGTGAGCCTGTAGTTTCTTTGGCTGGAATGGGTCTATAGAACGGGCCTATATTACTCACAGCTGGATAAAGGTTACTGTCATTTTCTTACCTAAAGTAGGCAGAGGATCACAAGAATACGATAAGGACCACATACTCATAAGCCCCACCTCGTTCGTACTAAAGGTTCTGGATAGGCTCTTAGATGTTCAAATGAGATCGGTCCTAAATGAGCCCAAGATTTTTGTGAAACAACATGAGTACATGACAGGCAAGTCAACCGAAACTATCCTTCATGAGCTCATAGATATTGCATAAAGAGATCCCTGCCCTAAAAGAATAAACTCTAGTAACCTTTCTAGATATATAAGGAGCCTTAGCCAAATGCAAATCAGGGCAACTACTCGGAGGCTTCTCGTCTGGACAGCCAGAAGTTGCCTTAGTGTAAACTCAAGTAAATCAGAGCTGACACAGCGTACTAAGAACAAGGAAATACCACAGTTTAAACTGCCTCGTCTCTCTCCACGAGAGTTAAGAATCTGGGCACCGATATAGACTGTAAGCGTAGAAGGAAAACTAACCTCAAACGTGGGTTGTTCAGGCTTACCTAGCCTTCTACTCGTGTAAATGAATCATTAGCAGAAATTAGGATATAAACCCAAACTCGTGATGTGGTTATATACGGCTGTCGTCAGAGCCGGCCCCTGTTATAAACCCTCTCGGTAGGCAGTTTCTACCGGGGGAGCTGCTAGCATGGGGGATCAATCCTTCCCGCTTGTCTCCGGCTACGCCGACGGCGTACACCCAAAAGAAGGATAGGCCACCTCCCTCACAAATGCGCAGTAGGCATAGGCATGTGGCTATATGCATCTGAAAAGGTTGACAAACGTCCCTAATTGCTCTCCATGGCGTTGCCTTTAGACGTTGAGGAGTTAGGGCCAGAAATTGAGCGGGCGAAAACCATCTGCTCCGGTGAACGAAAAGGCCTTCGGTAAGCGCAACCGATCGATGGAGGTTGCGCAGAATGCTCCTAAGAGGTTTAGGGACAAAGGCCCCTCTTTCGCAGAGATTACTAAAAGAAGCATCCTTGTGGGGGTCTTTGAATTTAATCCTGAGAAGGAGCAGATATTCAAGGCGAATTGGGACTGGATAAGGACCAAAATGGCCAGTTTTTCAGTCGCCTTGGTAAGGGAAAACCCTGAACCTCCACCTACCTGCAAGATGTGGGTTGGTACCAGGGGCATGTCCAGTTGGTGGCCTACGATGACCAGAGGTCAGCGGACTTTTACATAAAGGCGGTGGCTAGGTTGGGTGAGTTCTACCCTGATGCTCAGGGCTGTCGACTTCAAGGACATCCCATCCTAGCCCAGAGCTAGGGTCTGGATTCCATCCAAGCCGGACGATCCAGAGGGAGTCTTAGAGGTCATAAGGACCTTCAACACAGAGCTACTTTGCTCTAGTTGGAGAGTCTCGAAGCTGGACCTTAGCACCAGGGCGCCGCGTCAAGGATACATATGCTCAACAAGGAGTCACTCCCTTTCTTGGAGCGCGCGGACGGCGCTATTAAATTCGGGCTCGACACCGTTAAAACTAAGGTGTACACGAACGACCTAAGGCGGCCTATGATCCTGAGCTAGAGATAGTGCCAGAGAAGGGGGAGAGCGAGGAGGTAGAGGACGTAGAACCAAACGCGGTCAGTTAGACGGGTGACATGGTGGACGGGGACGAGTCGTCGATCTTCCGCTACCGCTGGATCAGCTTAGTGGTTACATCACACAGAGGAGGCAATGTCTGATGAAGACGGCGATTTGACAGTGGTGGAGGTGGTCGGTGCTCAGCATAATGTGGGTCCTACAAATCAACCTCTACCATTGTAAAGCATCTGCTGCACTGCTAGTCCTGTTTTCCAGTGAGGTGGCTGATATAGCCCTTATCCAAGAGCCTTCGGTAGTAGGGCACAAAATATGCGGGTTGAGTAGTTTGCATCTTGGTAAGATCTGAAGTAAATTTTCTTTTTCTCCCCCAGTTTAGTGACGAGGATGCTACAACTATGACGTCGGCGGTCAGTGGTACGGAAGTTACGTTGAAGTCTTTCTAATTTCTTCACGAAGAGTCGGCTTCGACGGAACTAGTCGGCAAGATAGCTCTGGATACGAAGGAGCCACTACTATTAGCAGGCGATGCCAATGCGGACGACGAAGCATGGAGCAGTGTAGGCACAAAAGAGAGGGGTGAGGCACGCTTTGATTTGGTTATTTATCATACCTTTAAAATTTGTAATAGGGGCTCAGTACCCACGTTTATTACTAAGAGCAGACAGAAGGTTCTGGACGTCACCATGATCTCGGTCAGCGGGGAATCTATGATAAAAAATTGGATGGTGCTTGATGACCACTCTTTATAGGATCATAGATTTGTCCGGTTTGACCTTGGCCGGGTGACTCTGAAAAGTGTCCGGCATAGGAACCTTAAAAACGCCAACTGGCGTATTTGCAGTGAGGAATTCAAAAGATGCTTTCAGGATTTAGGGTTCATATTCCCCAGAACTCTGCAGAGCTGGCATATATGGTTCCCTCTCATACGAAGGTATGTGGGCAGGCTCTTGATAAGGCCTGTGCTATGAAGATATCTAGGGGTAAGACCAAATCGCCATGGTGGAACTAGGACCTAGATAATCTACGCAAGGCTTGTCGAAAAATGGAATACAAACAAAATGATTTGCAGAGATTAAAAGAAACTGTCAAGGTCGTCGAAGAGGACCTCCTTGCTGAAGTTTTGTAGCGAAATGAAAATGGTGTCGGAGGGATCTGGTCTCAGAAAGGTGCTTTCTAGTGCTCCAAAATATGTCCCGGGATGCCTGCAAGGATCTGATGGGACATGGACGGATACGGCAGAGAGCACCCTTTCCCTGCTTCTGAGTACGCACTTACCAGGCGCTAGTGATGAAGTAATGAACTGGAGGTAGACTCATACTGGTGAAACGTATGAGGGGCAGTTCATTACTATGGATAAAATTAAATGGGCTATAATGTCGTTCAAGTCCCTCAAAGCACCACGGCCGGAAAGTTGGTCCAGTACAACTCCAGCAAACAATCGCGCTGAGTCCTTTGTGGTTGTATAACATTTTCAAAGAAGTTTGTGCTCTTAACCATATTCCACGGGGCTGGAATAATTCAAAGGTCACCTTTATACCCAAAGCTGCAAGGACTTTTCATGTGACCCCTAAAGACTTCAGACCGACTTGTTTGACATCCTTCCAGCTGAAGGCAGTTGAGAGTGTAGTGGAGTCTGCACTAAGGGAGTCCTTGGAGGGAAAGTTATCGACATCCCAGCATGCGTATATAAAAGGGAAGCCCACGGAGACGGCCCTGCATGCAGTTTTATCCTAAATCGAGGAATCCTTGGCGTACAAAGATTTCATACTCACAGCTTTTCTAGACATTGAGGGAGCTTTCAACAACGTTACGCCCTCTGCAATAACTGATGCACTAATCGACTTGGGGCCGATTGAGGGCTAGTGAAACTCGTTCAGCAGTTACTATTGCGAAGAAAGGTTCATGCCGACTTCCCAGGTTCAATATGGGTCAAACACATACTGAGAGGCACCCCAAATGGTGGGGTGCTTTCTCCACTTCTATGGGTTGCCACACTTAATTAGCTCATGGTTCTTCTTAAGAAGGGCGATCGCAGCAAGGTAATCGCATATGCAGATGACCTCGCGCTGTGAGTTAGTGGGAAGTTTCCGCATACACTATGCGATCTAATGAAAACTAATATGAGACTGTTGGAGAACTGGAGCAGGAGTAAAGGTCTATCGGTCAATTCAGCCAACACTAAACTGGCTCTGTCACCAGGAAATACAACATGCCTGCGTTGCAGCTGTCATTGCTAGCTGGTACTACCCTGACGCTGAGGGACTCTGCCAAATACCTAGGGGTATTTTGGGTAGGAAACTATACTGGAGGGAAAACGTTCAGGAGCGTGTGAAAAAAGCAACGGTGGAACTGTGCAGCTATAGCCGAGCTGTTGCGCGAAGATGGGGATTCCAAAATGTACAACGAGTGCTATAGTCTACGTGGGGGTGCTCTACGCACCACCCCTGCGGAAGTGCTGAACACTTCTTTTAATGTGTTACTTACTTACTTACTTAATTGGCGCTTAACCGTCTAAACGGTTATGGCCGTCCAACGAGGCGCGCCAGTCGCTCCTTCGCTCCGCCAATCGGCGCCAATTGGTCACACCAAGGGAGTTTAAATCGTTTTCCACCTGGTCCTTCCAGCGGAGTGGGGGCCGCCCTCTACCTCTGCTTCCATAGGCGGGTTCCGATAGAAACACTTTCTTGGCCGGAGCATCATCTTTCATTCGCATAACATGGCCTAGCCAGCGCAGCCGCTGCGTTTTAATTCACTGGACTATGTTGATGTCTGCGTATAGCTCGTACAGCTCATCATTAAATCTTCTTCGGTACTCGCCATCGCCAACGCGTAGAGGTCCATAAATCTTTCGAAGAACTTTTCTCTCGAACACTCCCAAAGCCGCTTCATCTGCTGTTGTCATGGTCCATGCTTCTGCCCCATATAGCAGGACGGGTACGATAAGTGACTTGTAGAGTATGATTTTCGTTCGCCGAGAGAGGACTTTACTTTTCAATTGCCTACCTAGTCCAAAGTAGCATTTATTGGCAAGATTGATTCATCGCTGGATTTCAGTGCTGATGTTGTTGCTAGTATTGGTGCTGGTTCCCAAATAAACGAAGTCTTTTACTATTTCGAAATTATGGCTGCCAACAGTAGCGTGGTTGCCAAGGCGCGTATGCGCTGACTCTTTGCTGAATGACAGCAGGTACTTCGTTTTGTCCTCATTCACCATCAAACCCATCTTTACCGCTTCTTTTTCCAGTTTGGAGTAAGCAGAACTAACAGAGCGGGTGTTTAGGCCGAGGATATCAATGTCATCAGCATATGCCTGTAATTGCACGCTTTTATAGTCTATTGTTCCAGTGCGTTTAAGTTCTGCAGCTAGTATAATTTTCTCCAGCATCAAATTAAAGAAATCGCACGATAGGGGGTCGCCCTGTCTGAAACCTCGTTTAGTTTTGAACGGCTCGGAGATCTTTCGCACAATACACTTGAAAGGACCTTATATACGATAATAAGAAGGCTGATTCCACGATAGTTGGTGCATTTTGCAGTATCTCCCTTCTTGCGGATGGAAAAGGCGTCTCGCTTCCCTTTTCAACTCACGATAGCGTTCACACACTCCTCTTGTCGCGCTCGCTTTTAACGTAACCCTGTAGGCAGCGTCTTTTCTTTCGGTTGCAATGCGGCATTCTTCATCGTACCAATTGTTTTTTCGTGGCCGCCGGTAACCAATTTTTTCCTCGGCGGCAGTATGAAGTGCTTTGGAGATATGCTCCCACTGCTCCTGTATTCCCTCAGGATGAGTTGTGCTCTCAGAGAGCAGGTGTGAGAGTCGAGTTGCGAAATCATTGGCAGTCTGTTGTGATTGAAGCTTTTCGACGTCTAGCTTTCCTTGTGTTTTTTGTTCCTTGGTTTTAGCTGCTTTGAGGCGGGTGCGCATTTTGGCTGCAACGAGATAATGGTCCGAGTCGATGCTAGGTCCTCGGATCGTGCGCACATCTAAAACACTGGAGGCATGCCGTCCGTCTATCACAACGCGATCGATCTGATTGCGAGTATTTCGATCAGGAGACAGCCATGTAGCTTGATGTATCTTTTTATGCATGAACCTCGGGCTGGATATTCAAGCACCGGAAAATCAATCAGCCTCAGTCCGTTAGGAGAAGTTTCATTGTGTAGGCTGAACTTTCCGACTGTAGGGCCAAAAACACCTTTGTAACGTAGCGTTACAATAACGTAACCCCCCTGTATTTCCTTATTCACTTAAACCTGAACTTCCCTGTACTTATTTTTCTATAGCATAGCCAACAACCACTTGTACTTATTCTTTTATAGCATAGTCAACAACCACTGATAGCAAACCAATGAAAATCACAATAATGGTGTGTTGACTTCTCAACCAGTTTGCGGCACCACCCATATAAACATCGAATTTGCATTTTTGCAATTCAGTCCTCGCAGGTGAGCCAGCGGGAGTGGTTGTCTTTTTAAAGACAAAATAACCACTTCGGCTAACTAGCTGAGTGGAAGGGGCGCTGTCATCCTCCACCAGGGCTGGACGACGCGAGTGGTGTCTTCGGGCTACTTTTCCCTCCGTCGCCCACCTTGGTGCTTGAGCGGCCCGCTGCCTCAATGACCAAATACCCCCTTCCCCCCTCAGCTAGGGCTGCGTGGCAGGGGCGCCGTCATGGCGTGGGTCACCCTCCACCAGGGCTGGACGACGCGAGTGGTGTCTTCGGACTACTTTTCCCTCCGTCGCCCACCTTGGTGCTTGAGCGGCCCGCCGCCTCAATGACCCAAAGCACCCCTCCCCCTCAGTTCTGGTTTAATAAGCTGGCCGGAGCGGTGGGACCACTCCAACTAGTTAGCTAAGGAGAAGAGGGTGCAGCCGTAGCGCAAGTCCAGCCTTGCTGCACCAGGACGACAAGAGTGGTGTCTTCGGGCTACTTTTCCCTCCGTCGCCCCGGTCCGGTAAGGAATGACCCGCTGCCCGAACGACCGCACGACCCCTCTCCATAGCTCTGGTTTTCAGCCGTGAGCCGATGCGTGCGCACAGGGGCTACCGCTGTGCCGTTAAGGTGCACTTCCCCTCCGCCCACGGGTCGACCCACGGTGCCCCGGCTGGTACAACTCCGCCCCCTTACGCACCTTCTACTAGTGTGCAAGTAGGGAGGCGGGGATGTCCAGCGGTGAAACCAGCACTAACGAGTCCTCGCAGTCTCTTCCCCAGGTGACCGACCCCGCGGACTACCGATCCTGCCGAAGGCTACCCATCAATCCCATCCCGCCGATACCGTCAACCGGGCCGCCGCTGTCCAGGTAAACACCATCGCCAGCCTACTCCCCCCCTCTCCCCGGCCCTGGTACGCGCTCCGTAGCCCACCGCCGCTGCCGTCGCATCGTCGCCCCTCTGGTGCCGCCGCTGCTTCCATCCCGCCGGTGCTACGCCGACCGTTGGCCGTCCGCCATACTACCGCGGTGCCCCTCCCGCCTTGCTGGTGCCGCCGCTGCCACACTAACCGTTGGCCGTTCGTCATCCTACCGCCGTTAAGCCGCTGCATCCGTCACGCCGCTGCTACGACGACCGTTGGCCGTTCGCCATCCTACCGCCGTTAAGCCGCTGCATCCGTCACGCCGCTGCTACGACCACCGTTGGCCGTCTGCCATCCTACCGCCGTTAAGCCGCTGCTTCTATCCCACCGCTGCTTCCGTACCGCCGTACGAGTCCGCCTGTCACCCGACCGTTCAACCGCCCTACCGAACCTCCTCTACTCCAACGACCGTTAGCCGCCGCTCCGCCCCCTCGCCATCTTACGACGGAAAGCTGCTCCCCGCCTAATATATCCAGCCGTGTGTGCGTGTGTTCGTAACACATAAATATCGTGTATTTATTCAGTAGGGGTTTGTGGGACCTTTTGACTGAGCGTTACCCCAGCCTTAGACAAAACCCACCTCATACCTCCTTTGCCCACCCTGGCGTTAAAGTCGCCAAGCACGACTTTTATATCATGACGGGGGCAGCGCTCGTATGTGCGTTCTAGTTGTTCATAAAAAGTGACTTTCACCTCATCGTCTTTCTCCTCTGTCGGCGCATGGGCGCAGATGAATGCTATATTAAAAAATTTTGCTTTTATTCGGATAGCGGCGAGACGCTCGTCCACAGGCGTGAACGCCAGCACTTGGCGACAAAGTCTCTCTCCCACCACGAATCCGACGCCGAAACTGCGCTTATTCGTATGGCCACTCCAACAGATGTCACAATTTTTGATCTTCTTTCTTCCTTGCTTCGTCCAACACATTTCTTGGATGGCGGTGATGTCAGATTTTGCTTTGACGAGGTCACCAACCAGCCGGGCATCTGCACCAATCCCATTCAGCGAGCGGACGTTCCAGGTGCATTCTCTCAATTCATTGTCCTTCAAACGTTTGCCATGGTCGTCATCAATAGAGAATGTATTTATCCGAGGCTTGTTGTTATATTTCATTGGAGTATGGCTTTACGTGGCGGGTCCCAAGCCCAGCGCACAACCCGCTCAGCGGGGGTGTAAATATTACTTGCATCTTTATATAGCGAGCCGCTTGCTCCAAGACAGACGCCCGCTTGCAGCCGCACCTAGAGGTGTACGGACGCTGCCGATGAGATCTCCCCCGGCTAGCCCTTAAACCGATTATGTCAGAGTGGCCTAGCCAGGTTGTCGCCTTCTCACATTAGCTCACCGCTAAACGGATGTTGGCTGCAAGGAGGATACTTGGCCGCAAGCTACCGGCAGTAGTGAGCTGCTTGAACCGCATGCAAAAGAATCGCTCTGGCCATTCCCAGGTGAATGGCGGTCAGAAGCTTTCCCCACTTTCGTGGACTTCTACACACGGCTCCACCCTTCACCTTTTAATGTGTTGCCAATATATTTAATGGCCAAGCAAAGTGCGACCTTTTCTACTCTGCGCCTGCGAGAGTTATTGGGCTATAGAGACAATGTTGATGGCCATGCAGACATCCTTAAGAATCTGGATTCGCCTTCGGGAGAATATTGCGCTCCGACTGTCTTTTTTGATTTGAAGTACGAGGTTGTTATCCCGGATAGGAATTATTGGTTGAAGGAGCCGTCGGACCTGAGCGATAGGCTGCATATATATACTGACGGCTCCTGGATAATAACTTGGGTAGCGGTGTCTTTGCATCTCAATTAGGGAATCTGTCCTTTAACCTAAGCGATCACTGCAGCGTCTTTAAGGCGGAGGTGGCTGCTACTAACGAGGCCGTTGATCACCTGAGAAATTCTGTTCACGGCTATAACCAAATTTGTATTTACTCTGACAGGCTGGACTAAAAGAGCTTGGATCGGTCACCTGTAGGTTCGGGACAGTAGATTAGTCTGGTATGGGTGCCTGGCAATGAGATGGCTGACGAACTCGAAAGAGGGGCCACACAGGCTCCGCATTCATCGCCTTGGAATGGATTGAGCATGCCGCTCGCTACCTGTAAGCTCACTTTGAAAGGGATTTTCCTTAGGGAATCGTGTGAGAGATGGAGCAATCTGGAATCCTGCTGCCACAATAAGCTTGTGTGGCTTGAATCGGACGCGAGACGCGCGAGAAGTCTGCTTCGAGACCTTTATGGGCCTAAGTGCACTGGTGATCGCACCGGTGGGCACCCTAACCTAGCCTAACCATAGTATTAATATTCGTTTTTTAGATTTTTGGGCGTTTATTAATCGAGTTTCAGTATTTGAATATTTAAGTTGTTTAGATTATTAGAATAATCGCAACTTAGCGTTTTCAGGCACTCTACATAAAAACATTAGACATTAATTTTTGGTGGAAGGTCTAATCAAGCAAAACATTTATCTCTTGATGACAGATAACTTGATGAGATATATGTACCTACGGCGAGACTTAGTCCAAGCTTTTCTTCTAATTTGCGTTGTGCTGCTATTAAATTTTTCATACAAATCGGCAGGACAGAACCAACATATTGTGACGAATATTATCATCACTAAGCGATA
>JARSSU010015539.1:0-13940 GCA_029619165.1 Eurosta solidaginis | reverse complement strand
ATCCGCTGTTATAATTGTATAGTACGAAAACGTAAACATTAAATAATAAGGTGGAAACACAATTAAAAACATGAAGTCACTATAACGCTTATTAGTAACACTGCTACGCATTTTAAGCACATAAGTACGTCCAAAAATCACTCTGATACAAAATGCCGAACATCCATTGGATTGTCAGCCTCTCAAACGTATGTTTATTGCCCACATGCCTTTCATCTTTTTTAACTTTTATGATATTATGCCACATTTCTGGAATGGGGTTTACTTCGTTTATTCGAATAATAAAACTTACATTGTCTCCCGTCTTAAAACAACACCACATACAATCTCTCAGAGAAGATATAGAGTTACATTGAAATGTATAGTAGAAGTTATGAAGAAACCCCTGCTCCCAAAACATCACTTTTTGACCCACTATCCTTCAGTTTTAGAAACATGGGTCCTCTGATTCATACGTGGGCAATGGGATACGAGGCTAAGCATCGCGAATTTATCAGGGATGTTTCAGTTATCAATAATTACAAAAATATGTGTAAATGTGTTTAAATGTAAATATGGGTATTTTTATAGGCCAGAATTTATGTTAAATTTAAGACAAGAAAACGGAACTCTTACATTCGGACAAATAAAAAAAAATATATCTTATCGACAATGAAATTACTTAAGTTAAGAAATTTTTGTCAGTAAGAAATTTAATTCCATCTTAGAGTGCTATGAAATTTCTTCAACAGAATATTTAGAAGTAGTTGGTTTATATAGCCTAAAAATGTAAGACCTTTCGAAGTCCACATATACATTCGAAAATGTTTTTGTTAATGCCCTATGAAATAATAGAATAAAATTTAGTTATACTTATATATAAATTTAGTATTACTTATATAAATAATTTATATAAATAAAACATACATTTCTATTTAAATAATTAAATTGGGTTTTTATTTCAGCACTGTTCAAAATAATACTCATTTAATAAATATCAAATTTCAAGATTTCGGTAGAATTTCTTCTAAATTTTACTTGAAGAGGACTATGCATGGGCTTATAATTTTGTTGACCACTGTACGTTTAAAAAAAACTCCCTGTTGGTTTTAATTCCAAAAATTTACTAAATTCAATTACATTTTTGGTTTGGATTCAATGCCTTTTGAGCATTAAAATATCAGGTATGGGTTTATTTTAATACCAATAATGTACTACATCCAATTCTATTTTGGTCTTAACTTTAATCTTAGTTATTATTAAATCTATTTCGGTACACGGATAGATCCAAAACCATTTTAGTTTATTTTAAAACATGAAATGTATAGAAATTAGTCCCATGGTTTGTTTTTCAGAGAGAATCTTTGAATAAATTTCCCTCTCTTTGATAAAAACCAGCACGGTTTTAATATTATACTTTCTGGCATTGTTATATATAAATGCCAAATTGGTATTAAAAGTAAACTAAAATTTTTACAGTGTGGGACCAATAAAGGGCATAAGCGTCGAAAGCTTCATCTTTCGGGTAGAGAGGATGCGCGAGCAGCATAATATTTCCTTCATCCAGCTCTTCACGGACTTTCATAGTCTGGTTTCCGGCGGTGCCTTGAAGTGGTACTGGCAGGTCCTCGAGGACCATGCGGACGAGCCCGACTTCGGCTATCATGAGCTGAAGGCCGAGATGCTAAGCCACTTCAAGTCTGCTGAGTCCGACTATGAAATAATCCGTGAAATAATGGAGAGGAAACAGCTGCCCGCGGAAGCTTTCGATGACTTCTATGCCGAAGTCCACAACATGACGTTCCGTTTGCGGAGAGGATCTCTGAAAAGGAGTTGGTTGGCATCATCAGGGGAAACTGAAACCGTACCTGGCCAACTTGACCTTCGCCATAAAAATGGACTCGTTGGCGGAGCTCAAGGCGGAATGCAAGAGAGCTGAGAAACTCATCAAGGAAAACAAGAGCAGGTACAAATAGTCAGCGAGGTAGGTTCGAGCCTCCAGAGCAGTTTGGGGAACCAAAAATAGAAGCCTTTGATAGGAAGCCTCAAAGTCCCACTCCAACCACAAATCCCAGCCCATCCAAATAGTGCACGTCCGTCTGTTAGTGACTCTGTTAGTCCTGCGTCTAAATCCACTGTCAATTCCTTTTGTGCGTCTCCCTTCCAATTAATGTTGTGTTTTTTCGTGCGGTATGCCGGTGGATCAGTATGTGAAAAACCCGGCAGAAGCACAAAAACCAAGTAAATGTTCGTCCGCGTTTCACAGTATGGTCTGTTTTGCTTGTGGTCGTGACGCGTCCTTCTGTGTTTATAAACCCAAACAGGGAAACCCGAGGCTAGCGGAGTTGACCGGGGGCTCCAGTCAGGAGGTAAGCAACCCGGCAACTCTCAAGTAAAGATTTTGAGGAGAAGGGATACGGAAAACAGGGAAGAAGTGGAGGCAGGAATGACACGGGAAAAGAAGGAGATTAAGAGTTTACACCAAAAAAGCTAGAGTACGAAGAAGCAAGAAAAAGAATATTTTGTGATACAATAAATGCAAGTAGAAAAACAGAAATTTTATGAAGATAGAGAAGATGAGGGAAAAGAAAAATATTTTAAAAGGTTGAAGAATAAAATAGTTGCAACAATTGTTACCGTGAAAGGAGATAACAGATTTTACGTCAAAACAAAAATAGGAGGTCATGAGGTCCTGGCTCTCTTGGACTCAGGGGCGAGTGCCAGCTGCTTAGGAAAGGACTCAGCTGCACTCCTTCGGGTAAAAGAAGCCTCGATTGTGCCAATGAGGGCCAAAATATCCGAACCGCGAACGGGGAGGAAACCGCCGTGGTAGGAGTAATAAAGTTACCGGTTGTGTGGGATAATTCGATGGAAGAATTAGAATTTTTGATAGTGCCAGGTCTACAACAACAAGTTTATTTAGGAATATACTTTTGGCAGGCATTCGGTATGAGTGTTGTGAGTAAAGGTTTGAATGGGAGTGTGAATGCTGCCAGTGTGGCGGAGCTCGTGCCCGCCGAGGGTGACGTCTCTTTGACGCGGTCCAACACGTTTTGACGACGGAACAAAACCATATGTTGGAGCGTGTGAAGACCCAATTCCCGTCCTTCGCGGTACTGGGGATAGGCCGGACAGACAAAGAGGAACACGTCATCGAGGTGGTGGACGAGAATCTGCCGGTCAAGCAACGCCATTATCCAATTTCGCCGGCCATACAAAAACTCATATACGCAGAGTTAGATCGAATGTTGGACATGGGAGTCATCGAGGAGTCCAACAGTAGTTGGAATTCCCCCGTATCACTGGTCATTAAAGGAACGAAGAATCGGCTTTGCCTAGATGCTCGCAAAGTGAATGAAAGAACTATAAAGGACGCATACCCCTTACCACATATTGGTGGAATTTTGAGCCGCCTACAAAATACGGGATATATTTCCGTAATCGACTTGAAGGATGCTTTTTGGCAGATTCCCCTCGAGAGGAAATCACGTGGAAAGACTGCCTTCACTGTCCCTGGCCGACCCCTTTACCAATTTACTGTCCTGCCTTTTGGGTTGTGCAATGCAGCACAACGAATGTGTCGTCTGATGGACAAGGTCATTCCGGCCGCTTTACGTGAATGTGTTTTTGTTTATTTGGATGATTTGTTAGTGTGTTCTGAAGATTTCATGTCCCATATGTGTCTGTTGGAAAAGGTCGCTCGGTGCCTTCGTGAGACTAAGTTAACTATAAATGTAGAAAAGAGCAAGTATCTAGGGTACGCAGTCGGGGATGGTTGCATTAGAACAGACGTCAAAAAGTGGTATCTGTGAGGGACTTTCCGGTTCCGAAAACCCCGACAGCAACTACGACGGTTCCTGGGTATGTCGGGCTGGTACCGACGTTTCATACAGGACTATGCGACTATTGCATCTCCGCTGCACGACTGCCTCAAGAAAGAAGAAATTAAGAATTTCGCTATGACTGACGAAGCGATGAAATCTTTTGAAATTTTAAAGCAAAAGTGTATTCGGCACCGGTGCTTACGCACCCGGATTTCAATCGAAAGTTTTACATACAATGCGATGCATCGACAGACGGACAGACGGAGTGGGACGGGTTTTGTTTCAGTTGGACGATGACCAGAACGAAAGACCTATTGCCTACATTTCGGCAAAATTGAATAAGGCGCAGAAAAATTACAGCCTTACGGAACTTGAATGCTACGCCGCCATCGTGAGTGTCAAGAGATTCCGACCTTACGTGGAGGGAAACCCCGTTCACCATCATAACTGATCATGCCAGCCTCAAATGGCTCATGAATCAGAAAGATCTTTCTGGGAGGTTGGTAAGGTGGAGTTTGAAGCTCCAAGGTTATGACTTCGATATTCAACATCGAAAAGGTGCGCAAAACGTGGTTCCCGACACACTCTCACTAATGCACATGGACGAAATACAGACGAATGACAGAGCCATAGACGTGTGTCTCGAGTCACCGTGCTTCGAGTCGGAGAGTATACGGAGTTAAAAAAGACGGTGACCGAGAACAAGGACAAACTACCCGACCTATGTGTATCGAACGGTTACGTGTATAAACGGACGCAATTCGACCGGGGGGGATGACCTTATAGCGGACCAGACCTGGAAGCTCTGGGTACCGTCGGAGTTGCGACCGGGGCTGCTAGAGTCTTCCCACAGCTCACCGTCCGCTGGTCATGGTGGCATTCACAAAAAACTATCCCGACTACGTCAAAATACTACTGGCCAGGAATGGTCACCGATGTATGCGCTCACGTAAAGGACTGCGAAAATTGCAAAACTAACAAAACTCAAAACGTTTTCAAACAACCCATGATGGGAAAACAAAGGCTCACAGAGCGACAATTCCAACGCTTATTCATAGATTTTATGGGTCCGTATCCGCGTACTGTAGATGGGAATGTATATGTCTTGTCTGTCTTGATCATTTCTCGAAATTCGTATTTTTAAAATATGTCATTCGGACAATGGAAAACAGTTTGTGTCGGAAATGTTTAATGCATTTTTGGAAAAATATGGCACAAAACACATAAACACTGCATTCTATTCGCCACAGGGTAACGCTGCGGAGAGAGTTAACCGATCAGTATTACAAATAATTAGATCCTTCATAAAAGACAATCAAAAGAATTGGGACAAATGCGTCAGCGATGCTGCATTTACGCTCCGCAGCGTTACACACTCCGCAATTAACATGTCGCCTTATTTTGCCACTTTCGGTATGCCTATGATACAGCATGCTGCATCATATGAGCTATACCGAAAGCTGGCGGCGGTTAAGGACGTTGATTGCGAAATAGAAGCATCCACCGATAGAATGCCGCTCATCCGAGACAAAATCATGAAAGAGCTGAAGTTGGCCCATGAAAGAAGCCAAAAGGGATATGAAACTAGAAGTAGAGATGCGAAGTTTAATATTGGACAAGTGGTATATCGCCGAACCTTCAAAGAAAGTTCCCAAGCCGAAAATTACAACGCTAAATTAGCTCCAAAGCAAGTAAGATGTATTGTTTTAAACGTTATAGGGAACTCAATGTATGGACTTGGCGACAGCAATGGGAAAAAGATCGGCGTATACCACGCTAAAGACATTTTGCAAAATAGTTTAATGTTTTTTGTAGTGCTAGTACTCTTGTTCTATGTTATTTATTTATTTATCGACGTATTTTATTTATTTATTTATTGACGTATGTGATTATTTTATTAAATTATTTTTATTTTTCTTGATTTTTTTTTATTTATTTGATTAATTTTGCATTTATTTAGTTTTTTTTATTTATTTATTTATTTTACATATTTTTTTACTTGACTATATATCTGTGATATTTTATTTTATTTAATCCTTTTATTGCATCTTTTTTATTACCAGTGATATTTTATTTATAGTTTTATTAAGTTTTATTATCTGTGATATTTTATTTATTTTTTTTTATTTATTCTAGATTTTTGATTCTATCTGAGATATAGGTTATGTATGGTATAAAGAGTAGAAGTGACCCAGTGACGTAGTATGTAGATGTGGCAATAGAACAAGCTTTGAGATTTTGACAATAAGATTAGGCCCGCATTGAGTCGTGGGTCGAGGCCACACGTTGGACGGGAAACAACAAGTTACAGGCTGCGTCTGAATCTTTTTACGCACACGCTCCATAGTGCAGGCACCATCGGCGGTTGCGAGCCTGTAACGACAGCCTTTCACCATAGGTACTGGTTTGAGTGAATAGCGTGTGTCCGTATCTGTGTGTAGTGTGTCTAGGTTCATGCCTCAGCCGCAATGCTGCTAAAGAACGTATCTACACTCCGCCATGACAACATTGTTGCAGCGGAAGTGACCAGTCGCTTCGGCATCAGGTTGGTTTTAGCTGCAACAATGTTGCAAAGGTATAGCTACATTGCGGTGAGGGCACGAACGAAATGTATCTGTGTAGGTGTTATTTTGTGTGAAAGTACAAATGTGTGAATGTATGATTGTGTAAATGCATAAAGGAAAGTACGGGATAGCCGAAAGTAACAAGCTTGTATGTGTTAAAACTATCTGTTTTGGGTACCTTTCCTTACCACGGCAGCAGAGATAAAAAGGCAGAACGTTTGGCAACGGGCCAAAAGTACATTTTTTACAGTGTCCAGTGGTGGTTGTCAAAGAAGTGATTATTTAAAAAGTGCGTGAAGAAAGTCCAGTTTGGAAAAAAAAGGAATTTTCTTAAATTTTGCGCGCCGCGCCGTAAAATATAGTTTCGGGAATGTATCGCCGAATCAACCAAACCCTCACAAAAAGGCAATAATCAGCCAGCCAGATCCAGGTAAGTCCACCTACAGTTTTTGTTGGTTTCCTAGGCGTGCTCGACGGTAGCTGGCAGCGCAAGCCCAAATCAAAATTGCAAGCATATACATAAGCCTACGTACAAATATATGCATGTAAGGTGAGTATATGAGCATGCAAACAAGAAATGTATGCATAAATATGGTTGATGAATTTTTAAAGCTCGACATATATTTTACTTAGTAAAGTTTGGGTTTTTTATTCTTTTCTCATAATTCTAGGTCACCCTGCTAGTTGATAGGACCCACTGGGCACAGCCATTTCCGGCATATCGGCTACGCAACAACAACTACAAACCGTACCATTTGGCGGCACCCAGCCTGAACAACCAACGACCGCCACAACGACATTTTTTTATATTATTCATCGCACCACAGCAACAACCACAACTCTTTGATTTGGCAGCGTAAATCGATGTTATACTGACGCAAACCGCCCCAATAACACTTCTTCTTATTGCCAACAAACCGACCTCAACAACAGCAACAACAACACTCACAAAACCCACCGGCAACACAATCAAAACGAACCCAGTTAACCCATCTTTATGCTATATCCACCTGGTCAAAAATCGCAGCAACAACCACTACGACATTTTCAGCAACATTTTTGAGACAATCGCAGCAGCCATCAAGGGCCAACAACAACAACAATTAAATTGAAATTTTTTTTGATATTGTATTTATACGTACATTGTTGTGATTTTGTGCATAATTTCTAAGGTTCATAAACCCAGAGTAAAGGGCAAAGAGGGTTTATGGGGCATATGGGGTGTGCATGAGTTATATTTCAACTTTTAGTTTTACCTTTTTGGGTTTAAGATTAGTCATACACAATGTTAGGGGCATAAATTTCCATGCTTGCCTACAAGTTTTCAGCTTTTTATATATATTCACCTTTTATTTTTCTTAGTTTTTACGACATAAATTCTGTTATTCCATCTTTCATAATTCTATTCATTTCACTTTCTTACCTATGTATTATGCTCATTGCGTTTCCTTTGGGTTTAATTTTTCTTTTTTTCAACTTGGCTCCTTTTTTTTGACATTTGTTATTAGAATTCCAATCCTCCCGATCTTTCCTATAACTTTTGCTTTTCTTTGCTTTTGCTTTCAATTTTAGCTCCTCCTTGCCTTTCTCAGAACTTCATGGAAATCCTTCCCTAGCTTCACAAGCCCATGTGGCTTCTTTGATTTAGAACAACACCCCAATTTTCTTAAGTTTTTGGCCACCTAAATTTTTTGCCAACTTAAGATTTGGTAAATTACCCTGCCTTTCATCGGCACCAAAACCCGGTTTCTAACTGTGCAAGCGGGCAACAGCTGTCCCTTTAACTAATATTCTTTTTTTATGCACATTTGTTCTTTTACATCGCCACCACAACTACAGATTTCATACTACCAACTAAACGATTCTCCAAGATCACCATCGAGTGATCTTGCTGAGTAATTGAGTGACAAGTGTATGTTTGAGCCTTTTTTCCCTTTCAGCACAGGTATTTACTCAGCTGCAGCGGCGCCGTTGGAGAACGAGAGACCGGTGAGTGCAATTAAAGAATTTGGTATTTATGTTTATATCACCGTACATATGTATGAACATGTATTGAGATCGATTCACTGATCTTGCGAAAACAGAAGATCAGGAAAGAATGAAAAAAAAGTTTGAATATATGTCCATACATAATTACGACAATTATACAAACATACATATTTTACTTATCTGCTTGCAAACTCAGTTGCTTTTAGTTCCTTTTTTTCTTCCTTCTATTTGTCCATTTACGGTAGGACAGGGATTAGGCTTTTGTCTTTTTCATTTCCTTTTTTTTTGCTTATATTGTTTACGCGTTTATGAATTCGGAATTGTATCTTTAGGATTTGAATTCACTGACTGTAAGTATTAAGATATAAGGGGGGGTCAGTACCAAAAGGCAGAGGTTTGAACTTCTATAGTGAATTTTTTTTATTTTGTTATTTTTTTTCTTTACCATTTGGAATTTAACTTGTTAAGAAATTGGTTAATGAGAGGGCATTAAGAAGGGTCGGAATAAGTCTAGCTTAGTTTGAATTTATTTGAAGTTAGAGTTTCGGGTTCACTAATTGAATTGTATAATAAGGCATTGTCATTAGGGTAGTCTAAGAACCCAACGGCAGCTATATTAGTTTAAAGTTAATTTAAGCCTTATATAAGATTTTTCTCTATCGCTTAAACTCACAGTTTTCTTTTAGTGACTAAGGAAATTGAATTCATGAATAAAATTGTTAGTATGTTTGGATGAAATTTGAAAATATTCATTATGCAGGGCTAGGTTGACAATATTTGGTGTAGGTGCTGCGCTTGTGCGCGATAAGGGTAAGTGAAGGTGAACATAGGGAAATGACTTGTTGACGGACGGATGGACTTATGTCAGGTTTGGGGGCACTGTAAGTAGATAGGAGTCAGCACAGTGCCCACGGTGCGGTGCAAGTTGCACTGCAGAGGGAGGGTAGACTCCACCTGACAGGACAGGCCTTCATCCTTTTCCCCCTCTTAACTTTCTCCTCACGTATATTTCGATCTTTTTCAGCTTTTCCTTCTTTTTCTCATCATGCAGGTATGAACCCCTATTTTGTTCATGTGGCTGCGGGAGAGGACGGTGGTGAAATGCCCCGCCCAAGACGACGAGCTAGCCTGGGCCCGCAAGCATACCTGCTTGCCGCCGCTCCTCGCCACCCAAACAGTCAGCCACGTAACACATCCGTTTGCTAATGTGAGAAGGCGACAACCTGAATAGGCCACTCTGACATAATCGGTTTAAGGGCTATGTGGCGGATCTTTCATCGGCAGCGTATGTCCACCACGAGGTGCGGAAGCAAGCGGACGTCTGTCTTGGATCAAGCGGCTCGCTATATAAATATGCAAATAATATTTTCATCCCCGCAGAGCGGGTTGTGCGCTGGGCTTGGGACCAGTCACGTCAAACCACACTCCAACGGAAAACTCAACAAAGCCTCGAATAAAAAGATAACCCCTAACTGATGACGACCATGGCAAACGTTTGAAGGGCAATGAATTGAGGACATGCACCTGCAATGTCCGCTCCCTGAATCGATAAAGCAATTAATTCGGAAGGTTTTCGGTAAGGAGATTTGGTGCTGTTATACAACCCATAACGGAAAAAAGGTTTGTTTGCAGTGTAATTGGGAAAGCCCATATAAAGTTGTAAAACGAATCAACGATGTGGTTTACCGCATACAAACCATTGGCAAACCACGATTCAAAATGAAAGTGGTTTATTTGGAAAGGCGGCAGCGTTTAGATCAGGATCATTTGTCTGATCGGGTGGAGAGCAATGTGACGAATATTAACTATCACTAGGCGATACTACCGTCACTAAGCCGATACTAGGGAGCCACTCGTAGGTACATAAACAAATCAATCATCATCTACACACATACATACAAGGCAACGGAGAGATAATCATAAACACATGTAATCATCAGCGAAGTAGTACCCACATATAAACACGCATATAGCTATGCGAGAGGCAATAAACTATAAATACACACCCATATAGCTGGTAACCAAGTAGTAGAGTCTAGAAGGAGAAACGTCTAGACATTTGGAGAAATATGCGGACAATGCAACAGAGAGTATAAAAGCAGCGAAAGCTGAGTAGTCAGTAAGCAGTTTGATTTAAACACGCAATTAGTTGTGAAGTAAGAGTTATTGTGAAGTACTCACAAAATAGTATAATAAAGACCATTTTGCATTATTGAATATTGGAGTTATTTATTCAACAGTTTACCGATTCAAACGTTAGCAAAAAGTTTGGTATAAGCGGAATTCCTCAAAATTCGTTACAATATTGTAACGAATATTAGCAGCACTAAGGGATACTATCATCTCTAAGCCGATGCTAAGCAGTGACTTGTATGCACATAAATAATTCAATTATTATGTCTACACATATGTACGTACACGCAGCGGAGAAGTAGCGCACAACCACATGCATAAATCTGAGATACTCCCGAAAGTATGCAATGGTTGTGCAAGTGTCGCTCACACATGCAAACACATGCAGATATCTTATCTGAGATGCTCCGAAAAGCATGCAATTATAATTGTGGAAGTGTCGCTCACAAATACACGGGTATATGAGAAGCTATACACGTGCATCTGTAGTTATAATTTCATAGCAGTAACTAAGTAAATTCTGGAAGCGCCTAGAAGTATGCGAACGAAAAATCATAGACTATTAAAGGCAGCAGCAGTAGAGGCGCGACAATCAGTTTGATTTAAGACGCTATCTGGTAAGCAATAGTAATGTTATTCTGAAGTACTTTGATAATATTTTATTCAATATTTTAGTGATTCGAACGTTAGCAGAAGGTTGCAAATAAGCGGAATTTCCCTAAATTCGTTACAGTTGGTGTCACAAGAGGAATTGTTGAATAAATTCCTGAGTTGCAGAGCATAACAAGGACATGGCGAAGTTAAGTGAATTAAGGATCCAGCAACTGAAAAAGGAGTTGGAAGCCCGTGGATTGAATACAACCGGCAATAAGATCGAACTTCAAGCACGGCTACGAGAGGTAATGGAGTTGGAAGGAATTGATGTGGACGAGTATGTCTTTTATCCTGATGTGGAAGAGCCAGCGACTAAAACGGAGGAGAAGATAGAGACTTCGAATCCTTTGGCAAGTGTTGACACTAACGCGATACTAGCAGTTTTGAAAAAAATATCAACCGAAATGTCAACTCAACTGGCAGAACAGAAGACAAGTATAGCATCCCAACTAGAATCCCAGGAGAACCGC
This sequence comes from Eurosta solidaginis, assembly GCA_029619165.1. NCBI lineage: Eukaryota > Metazoa > Arthropoda > Insecta > Diptera > Tephritidae > Eurosta > Eurosta solidaginis. The sequence continues at coordinate 2,327 of JARSSU010015539.1, read as the reverse complement.
ATAACATCTAAGATGGAAACTAAACTGGAAGAACAGGAGACACATGTGACATCTCAGTTGGCTGAGCAATTGAAAGCACAAGAGGGCCACATATCCCCGCAGCTGGAGGCACAGGAAGCAAGGGTATCATCAAAACTTGAATCGCAGGATGCAAAAATCGCACAATTTCAGGCTGAAGTCGATGATTTAAAAGGTCGTATGGAGCAATTACAACTAAATCGCCCGGCTGTTTCAGCAAGCAATGCGAAGGTAAAAACTCCATCTTTTGACGGATCTGTTCCTTTCCAGGTCTTTAAGCTTCAATTTGAGAAAACATCAGTAGTGAACAACTGGAATGCTGAAGATAAAGTTGCTGTACTGTTCGTGGCATTGAAAGGGCCTGCAGCTGAAATCTTACAGACTATTCCAGAGTACGAAAGGAACAGTTATGAAGCATTGATGGCCGCTGTCGAGAGACGTTACGGAGGCGAGCATAGGAAACAGATATATCAAATTGAGTTACAAAATCGCTACCAAAAAGTTAATGAGACTTTGTAGGAGTTTGCATCGGATGTCGAAAGACTGGCCCATCTAGCAAATGCGGACGCACCCGTGGAATACACCGAGAGGGTAAAAATCCAGAGCTTCATAAATGGCATACGAGATGTAGAAACGATACGAGCCACGTATGCGAATCCAAAACTAATATTTTCTGAAACGGTATCGCATGCACTGACTCAAGAAACAGCCTCACTTTTGAGTAAGCCAGCGTACAAAGCTCATCGCGTGGAAGTGGAAAGGCCAGACTGGGTAGACACAATTTTGGAAGCACTGAAGGGGTCACAACAGAAAAATGCTGGAGTTATGAAATATTTCAAGTGCGGCAACTCAGATCACATTGCACGTCATTGCAGCACCGGTTCTAATAGTTCCAACAATGTGGGTGGCCGTAAACGCAGAGATGAAGGAGATAAGCAAATCTCCAAATCTACTCAATCGTTAAACTAAAGCGAGTCAGCCGCAAGGGGCAACAGCTGGCTCCCGCAATTGAATCTCTATCTCACAAACTGGAGGAAGGTCAAACAATATTACTGTCGGAGGACATGTGGATGGAAAGGAACATTTACTGACTGCAGATACGGGTGCATCTCATTCCATCATTCGAGCGGATTTAGTCAACAAGAAGATAAGACCATTTCATGGAGCAAGATTGCGTACAGCCACGTGAGAAGACACCCAGGTAATTGGAGAAGTAGCATGTGAAGTAGCAATTGGGAACGTCACTGTACTACACAATTTTATAGTGGCAGAGATTGTTGATGAAATCATAATTGAAGTGGACTTCTTAATCGACGAAGGCCTCAAAATCGACATACAAAGCAAGACGATGCGATATAAGAACATGGATGTGCCACTTAATTTCGGCTACGAGAGAGACTAGAGCAGTAAACGAGTGCTGGTGGAAGAGAGTCAGAAAATACCACCAAAATCAGAAGCAGTCATCTGGGCAAAGGTTGATGGAGATTGTGGGACAAACAAATTGTGGGTTGTCGAAGCAGCAAACAAATCAGCACTGAACATACTTGTAGGAAAAACCCTGGCTATGACAAAACAAGGTGGACGTATTCCGGTAAGAGTACTCAATGAGTTCAAGTCACCACTCAAACTGACTAAAGGAGCTATTTTGGGAAGATGCCAAGAGGCTGAAGTAATAATCAATTGTGAACAGCTCCAGGAAGAGGTTTCGACTAGCAATATTGATCTTTCAGATGACATCATGGCATGGACGGTGAGACTAGATGAAGACTATCAGAGTAAGGCAAAACAACTGCTCCTAAAGTACGCAAACATGTTTGACCAGGATGGTTCCAAACCAGGCCGCACCAATGTTGTGAAACATCAAATTGACACTGGAGACGCGAGGCCGATACGTAAAGTCCTGTTGTTGTTGTTGTTGTAGCGATAAGGTTGCTACCCGAAGGCTTTGGGGAGTGTTATCGATGTGATGGTCCTTTGCCGGATACAGATCCGGTACGCTCCGGTACCATTTCATGCCATTAAGGTGCTAGCCCGACCATCTCGGGAGCGATTTATGTGGCGACATTAAACCTTCATGCCATTCCCTCCCTCCTCACCCCCAAGTTCCATGAGGAGCTTGGGGTCGCCAGAGCCTCGTCTGTTAGTGAAACAGGATAAGGCGCGGATAGGAGAGGTTGACAATTGGGTTTGGAGAAGCTATGTATATATTGCGCTGGCAACCTGAAGGGTTGCGCTACACAACCCCTTCAATCTGGTATTTTAGTCGCCTCTTACGACAGGCATACCTACCGCGGGTATATTCTGATCCC
>JARSSU010015537.1:0-12089 GCA_029619165.1 Eurosta solidaginis | reverse complement strand
CTAGAAGATACAGATCTGTACATCTGTACAGACTGAATAGAGAGGATATGTCAGCGGAGGGACCCATTGCGAAGCATATTGGGCACAGTGGACAGTTTAGAGTTGATATCCGGTTGCTTGCATCGAGTATGGGAGAGTGAAGATGGTCAATGTAAGAGGAACCTGAAGTTTTTCTCAGGAAAAGGATTCCTGACGTTCTCAACGAGCTACATAATGGTCCAAGTGGAGGTCATCTGGGAGTCACGAAGACGCTCGAGAAGATTAAGCAGAGATTCTATTGGGTTGGTTGCAGTCAGTCGGTCACTGACTGGATTGCGAACTGCGAGGTGTGCAGCAGAGCGAAAGGGCCCAAAATCCGAAGTCATGGCCAGATGAAGCAATATAACTCAGGTGTGCCATTTGAAAGGATCGCTATGGATATCGCAGGTCCATTTCCTACTAGCAACTGCGGAAACAAATATGTACTGGTTGTTATGGATTATTTCAGCAAATGGCCAGAGGTATACCAAATCCCAAATCAATAAACGGAAACAGTAGCAGAAGTGTTCATAAACAAATGCAAGGTATGGTGTACCAATGGAGTTACATTCTGACCAAGGGAGAAATTTTTAATTAGCTGTGTTCCAAGAAATGTGAAAAACATTGGGCATTCGAAAAACACGGACACTGCATTGCATTCTCAGTCCGATGGTATGGTGGAACGATTCAATAGAACATTGGAGGAGCACTTTAGGAAAGTAGTGGACAAGCTCCATAAAGAGTGGGATACATGCATACCATTATTCTTTGTGGCTTACCGATCGGCAGTGCATGAGATAACGGGCCAAACTCCCGCAAAAGTAATTTTGGCAATGACCTTCGACTGCCAGCTGATTTGGAGTTTGTGACAAATGCCGATGCGAAGAGAAATGCCAAGAAATCCCCTGGTGTCTTTGAGGAAGAGCTGAGGGAAAAACATGATCTTGTAAGACAACGAGCCAAGATTATGAGTGACAAAATGAAGCCAGATATGATGAAGAATGCCGCGTTGCAACCGAAAGAAAAGACGCTGCCATGCCAATGCTTAAAAGCCTAGGGAAAGAGGGTTTCAAATATTTAGCGCATGTCTTCAATCTGTCTCTTTCCACCTTTGTCATATCTGAGAAATGGAAAATGGTCAAGGTGGTCCCGCTACTAAAGCCTGGGAAACCAGCTAACATAGGTGAGTCGTGTCGTCCGATATCTCTCCTATCGCCAGTGGCAAAGACGATGAAGCCATTTTGCTCCCTTATTTCCAAGCAAATTTGCAGCTAGCCCCTCATCAGCATGGCTTCAGAAACTCCATAGCACTACCACCGCGCTAAATGCCATTAGCACCCAGATAAATTGCGGTTTAAATCAATACCCCCACCATAGAACAGTACTCGTAGCGCTAGACCTATCAAAAGCTTTCGATACGGTCAACCATGGCTCGTTACTGCAGGACCTGGAAGGGTCTACCCTTCCCCCATGTCTTAAAAGGTGGACCGCAAATTATCTGGGTGGTCGGCAGGCATCGGTGCAATTTAGAAACGAAGCATCAAAACCAAGGAGAATTAAACAAGGGGTGCCACAGGGTGGTGTCCTATCCCCACTTTGTTTAATTTCTACATATCTAAGCTACCTTCACCACGGAAGGAGTCACAATCGTTTCCTACGCCGATGACTGCACAATAATGGCCACAGCCCAGGCCCAAGATCGATGCGCTATGCAATAAAATAAACGGCTACCTCCCTGATCTCTCCAGTTTTTTCGCCTCGCGAAACCTGGCATTATCACCGACTAAATCTTCCGCGACCTTATTTACAACATGGACGCCCCAAATGTCGACCATTTTGAACATCCACGTCGATGGCACTACGCTACCGACTGTCCTACACCCCAAAAGCTTGGGTGTGACGTTTGATCAGGGTCTACATTTTGGTGAGCACGCAGCCGCAATTGTTCCGAAAATTCAGAGCCGTAACAAAATCCTCAATCCCTCGCTGGCAGTACTTGGGGAAAAGATAAAGAAACACTCATGACTACATACAAAGCAATTAGCCAGCCGATTACGTGCTACGCGTCACCCATATGGTCGCCAAGCCTAAAAATCACCCACTGGAAGAAACTACTGGCCTGCCAAAATACTGCTCTCAGAATCGCCACGGGCTGTCTTCTTATGTCCCCAGAACACCATCTGCATAATGAGGCGAGAATACTCCCCATCAGGGAAAGAAATGAGATGCTGACCAAACAGTTCCTGTTGAATACCCAGAAACCTGGGCATCCCAACAGACATCTGATTGATGAACCAGCACCGCCTAGGGGCTTAAGGAGTCATCTCCGTAAGCATTTTGAGGAAATACGGCACCTGAGAACCCAGCCGTATGAAGTGAAAAAACACAAGCAGGTCCTTGGTGAACTCCGTAAACAGGCGTCGGACCTTTATGCCGGGAATTGCCCGGTGAATCCAGTGCTTAACGAAAATTATCCAAAACTTGCGGAAGAGGAACGCATACTCCCCAGGGAAACGCGTGTCACTCTTGCTCAACTTCGTTCTGGATACTGTAACATGTTAAACTCTTACCTATCCAGAATCAACCCCGACATACAAAATGTATGCCCCGCTTGCAACGTGTCCCCACATGACACCAACCATCTCTTCAATTGTAATGTGGAACCAACGCCTCTAACACCCCTTTCCTTATGGTCCACCCCTGTTGAAACGGCAAGTTTCCTTGGACTCCCGTTAGAGGATATTGATGACAATTTGTGATCGTCGCGGCTATTAGGTGGGGCGAGCATTGCTACAACAACAACAACAACGCTGCCTACAGGGCTACGTTAAAAGCGAGCGCGACAAGAGGAGTGTGTGAACGCTATCGTGAGTTGAAAAGGGAAGCGAGACGCCTTTTCAGGAAGAAAAAAGCAGAAGCAGAAAGGCGTGAGTGCGAGGAACTTGAGCTGCTAGCCACCAGGAATAACGCCCGAAAATTCTACCAAAAAATACGGCGACAGACGGAAGGTTTTAAGACCGGGGCAAACTCCTGTAGGAATGAAAACGGCGACCTTGTAACTGATGTCCAGAGAGTGCTTAGATTATGGAGGGAATACTTCTCTGCTCTCCTAAATGGAGGCAGCAATTCACTGCGCAGAGATGAAGAACCCGATCCCGCAATCGATGATGATGGAATATATGTCCCCCCGCCCGATTATGACGAAGTTAGAATAGCAATAACCAGATTGAAAAACAACAAGGCCGTGGGCGCTGACGGATTGCCTGCGGAGCTATTCAAGTTCGGCGGCGAGGAGTTGGTAAGGCGCATGCAGGAGCTTCTTAGCAAAATATGGGCGGACGAAAGCATGCCCGACGGTTGGAATCTAAGTGTTCTTTGCCCGTCCACAAGAAGGGGGATACTGCAAAATGCACCAACTATCGTGGAATCAGCTTCTTAATATCGCATATAAGGACCTTTCAAGTGTATTGTGCGAAAGATTGAAGCCCACCGTGAACCGGCTGATTGGACCTTATCAGTGCGGCTTCAGACCTGGTAAATCTACCGTCGACCAGATTTTCACAATGCGCCAAATCTTGGAAAAACGCGTGAAAAGAGAATCGACACACATCACCTCTTCGTCGACTTTAAAGCCACCTTCGACAGCACGAAAAGGAGCTGCCTATATGCCGCTATGTCTGAATTTGGTTTCCCCACAAAACTTATACGGCTGTGCAAAATGACGTTGAGCAACACCATCAGCTCAGTCAGAATTGGGAAGGACCTCTCCGAGCCGTTCGAAACTAAACGAGGTTTCAGACAGGGTGACCCTCTATCGTGCGATTTCTTTAATTTGATGCTGGAGAAAATTATACTAGCTGCAGAACTTAACCGCACTGGAACAATATACTATAAAAGCGTGCAATTACTGGCATATGCTGATGACATTGACATCATCGGCCTAAACACCCGCGCTGTTAGTTCTGCTTACTCCAAACTGGAAAAAGAAGCGGCAAAGATGGGTTTGATGGTGAATGAGGACAAAACGAAGTACCTGCTGTCATCGAGCAAAGAGTCAGCGCATATGCGCCTTGGCAACCACGCTACTGTTGGCAGCCATAATTTCGAAATAGTAAAAGACTTCGTTTATTTGGGAACCAGCATCAACACTAGCAACAACATCAGCACTGAAATCCAGCGAAGAATCAATCTTGCCAATAAATGCTACTTTGGACTAGGTAGGCAATTGAAAAGTAAAGTCCTCTCTCGGCGAACGAAAATCATACTCTACAAGTCACTTATCGTACCCGTCCTGCTATATGGGGCAGAAGCATGGACCATGACAACAGCAGATGAAGCGACTTTGGGAGTGTTCGTGAGAAAAGTTCTTCGAAAGATTTATGGACCTCTACGCGTTGGCGATGGCGAGTACCGAAGAAGATTTAATGATGAGCTGTACGAGCTATACGCAGACATCAACATAGTCCAGCGAATTAAACGCAGCGGCTGCGCTGGCTAGGCCATGTTATGCGAATGAAAGATGATGCTCCGGCCAAGAAAGTGTTTCTGTCGGAACCCGCCTATGGAAGCAGAGGTAGAGGGCGGCCCCCACTCCGTTGGAAGGAACAGGTGGAAAACGATTTAAACTCCCTTGGTGTGACCAATTGGCGCCGGTTGGCGGAGCGAAGGAGCGACTGGCGCGCCTTGTTGGACGGCCACAACCGTTTAGATGGTTAAGCGCCAATTAAGTAAGTAAGTATGATAAAGCAATTAATTCGAAAGGTTTTCGGGAAGGAGATTTGGCGCTGCTATACAACCCACAACGAACAAAAGGGTTGTCACCGAAATTGCAGTGTACTTGGGAAGGCCCATACAAAGCTATAAAACGAATCAACGATGTAGTTTACCGCATACAAACCAATGGCAAACCACGAAACAAAATGAAAGTGGTTAATTTGGAAAGGCTGGCAGCATGTAGACCGGATAATTTTTCTGATCGGGACGATCAGACTTAGGTGGAGGGCACTGTGACGAATATTACCATCTCTAAGGTTATTAAATAAAGGCACAACAACATTTAAGCAAGCTACATAAACACATTAATCATCATGTACACACATACTTACAAGCAGCAGAGAGATACTCACAAACGCATGTCATCATCAGCGAAGTCGTACTCAAATATATGCACACGCATATGGTTACACACTACAAATACACGCGCGTATAGCTGGTGACCAGGTAGAGGATTCTAGAAGAAGAAGCGTCTAGATATTTGAGCAGAGAGTATAAATGCAGCAGATGCTGAGTAGTCCATAATAAGTTTGATTTAATCACGCTATCAGTTGCGATGTAAAGTTTAATTGCGAAGTGCTTTCAAAGTAGTCTAATAAAGACCATTTTGTAATACAGAATATTGGAGTGTTTTATTCAACAATTTAGCGATACGAACGTAAGCAGAAGGTTGCAAATAAGCAGAAACTCCACTTATTTTACACCTTCTACTAACGTTCGTATTGCTAAACTGTTGAATAAACAATTCCCAGTCTTTATTAGACTACTTTTAAAGTACTTCACAATGACACTTATACTTCGCAACCAATAGCGTGCTTAAATCAAACTGCTTACGGACTACTCAGCTTCTGCTGCTTTTATACTCTCTGCCCAAATGTCTAGCCAGCCATAAGCGCGTGTATTTGTAGTGTGTAACCATATACGTGCGTATATGCGAGCGAAGTAGTAGCTGTTGATGACATACGTTTGTGAGTATCTATCTGCTGCTTGTATATATGTGTATAGATGATGATTAATTTGTTTACGTACATACAAGTGTGGCATCTTGCTTTATTGTTGTTGTGGCTTTATTTACTTAGTATCAGATTAGTGATGTGAGTATCACTTAGTGTTACTAATATTCGTCACACTGCCCTCCACCTAAGTCTGATCATCCCGATCAGACAAATCTTTCGATCTAACCGCTGCTAACCTCTCCAAATGAACCACCCTTCTATTTCGTGGTTTCGTAATTGTTTGTATGCGGTAGATGACATCACTGATCCTATTCACAACTCTCCACGGGCCTTCCCAGCTGCACCAAAATTTGAATGGAACACCTTTCCGTCGGTGAGGGTTGTATAGCAGTACCAAATCTCCCTCCAAGAAACCTACCGAATTATTGTTCTTGTCGTACCTGTGTTTCACCCTACTACTCATTATCCTGGACCGTTCCCACACACTCTGTTGCTTGGCCAATTAACTACTTCGTAGAGCTTGCGCTTGACGGATTGGCTTCACATAATCAGTATCGTTCCGACGTTTCACAACAGTAGTGCGCCCTGGCTTGAAACTACCCTTGTACCCTTTCTGGGAAATTCTTTCGTTCGTTTTAGTGCATCTATTAGGGTTTGTCAATGCCAGTGTTTTCCTCGCGAGTACCTTGGGTTTTGATTTGTTTGGCCCATTCATTCCACATATCTTTGCCGACTTATGTGGTCTCTGTCGAAGCAGCACTCGCTTACTGCTGAACCCTTTCTCTAAATGAAGTCAAGTGGCACATCCTTGTTCTTATAGCGCATAATCCTGCTCTGCATATCGATCTTGATGTCATGGTCAAAAAGAAGTCCACTCCCAATATGACTTCATCAACGATCTCCGCCACAACGAATTTGTGTAGAACCGTGACCTTTCCAATTGAGACCTCACATACCACTTCTCCCTGTACTTGGTTGTACTCGCCAGTGACCGTACGCAATCTTGCTCCAGGTAATGGCTTTACTCTCCTGTTGACCAAATCAGTCAGTACACGTTCTTTGCTATCCACACTTCTTTGACTGTAAGACTGCTCGATTTTCTTCCAATTTTCGAGATAGATATCACAGGATATTTAATAGATGGGGCAAGTTCTCGATCTTTGCATCTGGCTCGCTCTTGCTTATCTCCTCCAGCTTTGCCTTTACGACCGGCCAAGTTGGAACTACCAGGACCGGTGCTGCAATAACGTGCAATGTGACCAGGCTTCCCGCATTTGAAGCATTTGTTTACTCTATTACTCCGCTTTTGCTATCCTTTCAGCGCCTCCAATATTGTGTTCACCCAGTCTGGCCTTTCTTCCTCCACACGGCGTGCTTTGAAAGTTGGCTTACACAGAAGCGATGCTGTCTCCTGAATAAGAGCATGTGATACCGTTTCCGTGAATGTAGGTTTTGGGTTTGCGTATGTCGCTCGCTTTGTTTTGACATCCCGTATTCCATTAATAAAGCTGTGGATTTTTACCCTTTCCGTGTATTCCACGGGTGCGGCCGCATTCGATAATGTGCCAGCCTTTCAACATCCGACGCAAACTCTTGCACTGTTTCACCAGGCCTCTGGAAGCGGTTCAGTAACCCTGCAAAAATCGCGAGTACTCCATGCATGCATGGGTATCAAAAAAAAGGTGCTAATGAGTATTTTAAAAGGGAGTGATCCTTAGTTCCATAGGTGGACGCCGTTTCGAAATATCGCCATAAAGGTGGACCAGGGGTGACTCTAGAATGTGTTTGTACGATATGGGTATCAAATTAATGGTATTAATGAGGGTTTTAAAAGGGAGTGGTGGTAGTTGTATAGGTGGTCGCCTTTTCGAGATATCGCCATAAAGGTGGACCAGGGGTGACTCTAGAATACGTTTGTACAATATGGGTATCAAATGAAAGGTGTTAATGAGTATTTTAAAAGGGAGTGGGCCTTCGTTCTATAGGTGGTCGCCTTTTCGAGATATCGCCATAGAGGTGGACCAGGGGTGACTCTAGAATATGTTTGTACGATATGGGTATCAAATGAAAGGTGTTAATGAGTATTTTAAAAGGGCGTGGGGCTTAGTTCTATAGGTGGACGCCTTTTCGAGATATCGCCATAAAGGTGGACCAGGGGTGACTCTAGAATACGTTTGTACAATATGGGTATCAAATTAAAGGTGTTAATGAGTATTTTAAAAGGGAGTGGGCCTTCGTTCTATAGGTGGTCGCCTTTTCGAGATATCGCCATAGAGGTGGACCAGGGGTGACTCTAGAATGTGTTTGTACGATATTGGTATCAAATTAAAGGTATTAATGAGAGTTTTAAAAGGGAGTGGTGGTAGTTGTATATGTGAAGGCGTTTTCCAGATATCGACCAAAATGTGGACCAGGGGACCCAGAACATCATCTGTTGGATACCGCTAATTTATTTATATATGTAATACCTGCCAAAATTTCAGGGGTTTTTAATTCGCCCTGCAGAACTTTTTCATTTTCTTCTACTTAATATGGTAGGTGTCACAACCATTTTACAAAGTTTTTTCTAAAGTTATATTTCGCGTCAATAAACCAATCCAATTACCATGTTTCATCCCTTTTTTCGTATTTGGTATAGAATTATGGCATTTTTTTCGAAAAAGTGGGCGTGGTCATAGTCGGATTTCGTTCATTTTTTATACCAAGATAAAGTGCGTTCAGATAAGTACGTGAACTAAGTTCAGTAAAGATATGTTGATTTTTGCTCTAGTTATCGTGTTAACGGCCATTCGGAAGGACAGACGGACGACTGTGTATAAAAACTGGGCGTGGCTTCAATCGACACAGTGGAGGATTTCAAACAGATAGGTACCTAGTTCTCGTCTCTGTTTATCTCTGGTCAGTTAGAATCTTAAAGCATCGATTAATCGTCGAAGATATGCTTGGTTTGCTTAGTGCTCGTAAAGAAATTCTCACGGCATTCTTACATATAGCAGGTTTAAATTTGTTGTAATGGTATCGATATGGTTCTAACGAATGCAAAGTAGTTCCTAAAAGACTTTGTAACGAAGCAAGATATAGCATAACATATTTTTCCTGAAGTATTTTATAAGTTATTCTGTATGGCAACACCTATCACTTTTAAACTTTCGCGTACAATGGCAATAATAGTGTAAATGAATAACTATATTGGTCTCTTTCATTCGTTTTACATGGTTTAACCTTTCCTTTTTATTAACAAGATTGCCTTAAAATAATTTTGCGCTGTCGTCGATTATAAAAAGCACCCTTAATTTTTAATCATTTCCCTTTACGATCGGCGTTTTATCTTTGACAATTTTTGCTTGAATTAAAATATTTCACTACAACGAAAAAAAACGCTGTTGTTTAAATTTGAATTAAATAAGAGTAAATAACAAACTTAAACTCTACAACTTCGACTTTTCTCGTCGAAATCCAAAGCGTAAGAAAGTTTCACCTAAAAATTCAGATACCACCTTCCTTATGAACAGAACAAGTCAGAAATTCGTTTACGTTTTTGTAAAGATATTGTAACGAATTTAGGAAAACTCCGCTTATTTACACCTTATACTAACGTTCGTATCGTTTAATTGTTGAATAAATAACTCCAATATTAACCCATTACTGACCAAAGTTACATATACATATGTAACACTAACATAAGTATGGATAATCGTACACCAATATCACTGTGAACGACTGTAATTGGGTTTGTTCGTGTGGCAATACGAAAGTGTATGTTTAAGCTTTACGATGAAGCATGGTGCGATCAATTTACTGAGAACCACCGAAGTGAGTAGAAGTTTTTAGGCTTATGTCATATCCCTTTTTTTTGCAGTTATGAGAAAGCGCAAAATGTAAGTAATTATTTACAAATGTTTTTTTTCAAATTCTAAGAAAAATTGTTGTACATAATTATTCAGTGCAGTGACATAAAAATATTAAAAAATCAAAACAAAAAAAAGTTTATTTTCTTTGAGATTAGACCTCGAGAAGTCAACGTTACATATATGTAACGTTGGTCACTACTATAGCAAGTGCACTTATTTCTTTATTTGCTTCGTTTGTCTGTATTTAAGTGACGTTTTACGCACAGAGAGATCCTTGAGCTGCTAGAGGGCCAAGGCGATGAAGAACGTGACATCGAGAAGGTATTTTTAGAAACACCGGATGAAGAAAATATTTCAGAAGAGGAATCCTCAAATGAAGATGAAGGAGGAACATTGAGAAATTTATCTAGGAGGCAGAAAATGACTAATGTGAAGTGGTATATGCAGGAGCGATTGACAATGACGAGGAAGATAACCCTATAAAGGAAGAGGAGCTGGCGAAATACATCCGGTATATGCTGGATCATTCATTGTCAAATGTGGAAACAGATCTTCTTGAAACACATCCGCGTTTGCAGAAAGGGTTGCCTACAACATCTTTTTATAAGAACAAAACATCGACGCCTCAATCTTCTCAACACACTGCATCAAATCATATTCCAGTGACAAACTCACCCGAATCAATTGCACCAAAACTACCTGAGTCATATGTGCGGCTAAGTCCACCGAATCTGTCTCTTCGTTCGCCACCGATAGTCACAGAATCTCCAACAAAACGGCAAAAGAGAATTCACCCAGTTCCAGTCGCTTCAAAGAAGCAAACAAGGTCACGAGCGATTATGAACAATGAGTTTAATTGGGTTGCACAAGAAGAACATGCCAGGCCACTGAACACATTCCCCGATTTGATATATCCAGCGGCATATGATATTGCACCTTACAAATTTTTTGAAAAATTCTTCGATAATGAAGTAATAAATATGTTGTGTTCAAAGATCCAAACAAGGACAGCCCAGCAATTACATCCCAAGAAATGCTGGTGTTCCTGAGGATTCTCATTGTAACTGGTTATAGTCCAGCCCCAGCCAAAAGAGATTACTGGCCTGAGGAAGATGACATGGGTAGTGTTATGATTCAAAATGTCATGAGACGCAATCGTTTCGAAACTATATACGCCAACCTTCATTTTGCGGACATATCTCAGTATGATGAGAACTATATTCCAAAATCGTGTATTCTTCCATCCAAAAAGGAACTTATCAAGATGAAAGTTGAACATGGGTGGACAGACGGTGTGAAATTGGAGAAGGCGAATATTTACTTCACTAAATGGAATGACAATTCTATTGTAACAATTGCGTCTACAATATGTGTCATTTATCCTATATCGACAGTCCCAAGATACTCCCGTGAAGACCATAAAAAAAATGGATGTTCCACGGCCTTTGGCAATTAGTCCTTACAATAGCTTCATGGGTGGGACAGATCGAATGGTCCAAAACGTATCTACTTATCGCATATCAGCCAGGGTAAGAAAGTGGGGGTCATCAATTTTTACTTGGCTTGTTGACGTCTCTATGCAGAATGCTTGGATTCTTTATCGAAAAGGTGGTGGAAATATGTCTCGACTTCAATTTCGCCAATTCACTGCCAGATATTATTGCAGAACTCAAGGTGTTGCAAAACCACCTGGCGGTTACCGTCGACCCAAAATTGATACCGAATATACAAATTCACGATATGACTGCCAGGCGCATTTCTCAACCCCAACAAAAAAAAATAAAATTCCACTAGGAAAGAGACGAAGATGTCAGAGCTCTAATTACAAATCTAGCATTACAACTGAATGTGTAAAATGTAATGTTGGTTTGTACGTTGATTGCATTCAAAAGTATCACTTTATACCCATAAACTCAACATTATAGATAATTTTTATTTACTTGTAAGTCAAGTACTTGGTACTTAACCGTTTATCTTTTTATGCAACTTTACTCAAATAAAAATCAAAAGTCATGTGTTTTATATATAAAATGAATTATTTTGTGCTTCCTAAAATGTTATAAGAATAAAAGTGCTATTTATTTCCAAAATAAATAAAAGTATATATAATTCATGTTAATTTTTGCAATTCATATGGAAGTGACCAACGTTACATATGTGTAACAGCCCACTCTGTCCCAACCCTAACCAAAAAAAATTTTTTTTTGTTCTATCAGTTTAAGTGGCTAAATATAAGCAATACACAAAATTTCAACAAAATCCATCCATGTTAAAGTTTCTGTCAGTAATGGGTTAAATAAAGCAAAATGGTCTTTATTAGACTACTTTGAAAATACTTCACAATAACACTTATACTTCGCAACTGATAGCGTGCTTAAATCAAACCGATTCCGGACTACTCAGCTGGCGTATGGCAGAGAGTATAAAAGCAGCATACGCTGAGTAGTCCGGAATCAGTTTGATTTAAGCATTTATATATACATATTGTCAC